>JAHLWY010002726.1:0-10794 GCA_020002185.1 Paraescarpia echinospica | reverse complement strand
CAACTAGTCTACACCACCTTGAGGTTCACCAAAAACGTCCAACTAGTCTACACCACCTTGAGGTTCAGCAAAACCGTCAAACTACAGTCTACACCCCATTGAGGTTCAGCAAAAACGTCCAACTAGTCTACACCATCTTGAGGTTCAGCAAAAACGTCCAACTAGTCTACACCACCTTGAGGTTCAGCAAAACCGTCCAACTAGTCTACACCACCTTGAGGTTCAGCAAAAACGTCCAACTAGTCTACACCACCTTGAGGTTCAGCAAAACCGTCCAACTACAGTCTACACCCCATTGAGGTTCACCAAAAACGTCCAACTAATCTACACCACCTTGAGGTTCACCAAAAACGGTCCAACTAGTCTACACCACCTTGAGGTTCACCAAAAACGTCCAACTAGTCTACACCACCTTGAGGTTCACCTAAAACGTCCAACTAGTCTACACCACCTTGAGGTTCAGCAAAACCGTCCAACTACAGTCTACACCCCATTGAGGTTCACCAAAAACGTCTAACTATTCTACACCACCTTGAGGTTCTCCAAAAACGTCCAACTAGTCTACACCATCTTGAGGTTCACCAAAAACGTCCAACTAGTCTGCGCCACCTTGAGGTTCACCAAAAACGTCCAACTAGTCTACACCACCTTGGTGTTCACCTAAAACGTCCAACTAGTCTACACCACCTTGAGGTTCAGCAAAATCGTCCATCTGCAGTCTACACCCCATTGAGGTTCACCAAAAACGTCCAACTAGTCTACACCACGAGGTTCACCAGAAACGTCCAACTAGTCTACACCACCTTGAGGTTCAGCAAAAACGTCCAGCTAATCTACACCATCTTGAGGTTCAGCAAAAACGTCCAACTAGTCTACACCACCTTGAGGTTCAGCAAACCCGTCCAACTACAGTCTACACCCCATTGAGGTTCACCAAAAAACGTCCAACCAGTCTACACCCCATTGAAGTTCACCAAAAACGTCCAACTAGTCTACACCACCTTGAGGTTCACCAGAAACGTCCAACTAGTCTACACCACCTTGAGGTTCAGCAAAAACCTCCAACTAACATACACCACCTTGAGGTTCAGCAAAAACGTCCAACTAGTCTACACCACCTTGAGGTTCAGCAAAACCGTCCAACTACAGTCTACACCCCATTGAGGTTCAGCAAAAACGTCCAACTAGTCTACACCACCTTGAGGTTCAGCAAAACCGTCCAACTAGTCTACACCACCTTGAGGTTCACCAAAAACGTCAAACTAGTCTACACCACCTTGAGGTTCAGCAAAACCGTCCAACTACAGTCTACACCCCATTGAGGTTCAGCAAAAACGTCCAACTAATCTACACCACCTTGAGGTTCAGCAAAAACGTCCAGCTAGTCTACACCACCTTGAGGTTCAGCAAAAACGTCCAACTAGTCTACACCACCTTGAGGTTCATAAAAACCGTCCAACTACAGTCTACACCCCATTGAGGTTCACCAAAAACGTCCAACTAGTCTACACCACCTTGAGGTTCACCAGAAACGTCCAACTAGTCTACACCACCTTGAGGTTCATCAAAACCGTCCAACTACAGTCTACACCCCATTGAGGTTCAGCAAAAACGTCCAACTAATCTACACCACCTTGAGGTTCAGCAAAAACGTCCAACTAGTCTACACCACCTTGAGGTTCAGCAAAACCGTCCAACTACAGTCTACACCCCATTGAGTTTCAACAAAAACGTCCAACTAGTCTACACCACCTAGAGGTTCAGCAAAAACGTCCAACTAGTCTACACCACCTTGAGGTTCACCAAAAACGTCCAACTAGTCTACACCACCTTGAGGTTCAGCAAAACCGTCCAACTACAGTCTACACCCCATTGAGGTTCACCAAAAACGTCCAACTAGTCTACACCACCTTGAGGTTCACCAGAAACGTCCAACTAGTCTACACCACCTTGAGGTTCACCAAAAACGTCCAACTAGTCTACACCACCTTGAGGTTCAGCAAAACCGTCCAACTACAGTCTACACCCCATTGAGGTTCAGCAAAAACGTCCAACTAATCTACACCACCTTGAGGTTCAGCAAAAACGTCCAACTAGTCTACACCACCTTGAGGTTCAGCAAAACCTCCAACTACAGTCTACACCCCATTGAGGTTCAGCAAAAACGTCCAACTAGTCTACACCACCTTGAGGTTCAGCAAAAACGTCCAACTAGTCTACACCACCTTGAGGTTCAGCAAAAACGTCCAACTAGTCTACACCACCTTGAGGTTCAGCAAAAACGTCCAACTAGTCTACACCACCTTGAGGTTCAGCAAAACCGTCCAACTAGTCTACACCACCTTGAGGTTCACCAAAAACGTCCAACTAGTCTACACCACCTTGAGGTTCAGCAAAACCGTCCAACTACAGTCTACACCCCATTGAGGTTCAGCAAAAACGTCCAACTAGTCTACACCACCTTGAGGTTCAGCAAAAACGTCCAACTAGTCTACACCACCTTGAGGTTCACCAAAAACGTCAAACTAGTCTACACCACCTTGAGGTTCATCAAAACCGTCCAACTACAGTCTACACCCCATTGAGGTTCACCAAAAACGTCCAACTAGTCTACACCACCTTGAGGTTCACCAGAAACGTCCAACTAGTCTACACCACCTTGAGGTTCAGCAAAAACGTCCAACTAGTCTACACCACCTTGAGGTTCACCAAAAACGTCCAACTAGTCTACACCACCTTGAGGTTCAGCAAAACCGTCCAACTACATTCTACACCCCATTGAGGTTCAGCAAAAACGTCCAACAAGTCTACACCACCTTGAGGTTCAGCAAAACCGTCCATCTACAGTCTACACCCCATTGAGGTTCACCAAAAACGTCCAACTAATCTACACCACCTTGAGGTTCACCAAAAACGTCCAACTAGTCTACACCACCTTGAGGTTCACCAAAAACGTCCAACTAGTCTACACCACCTTGAGGTTCACCTAAAACGTCCAACTAGTCTACACCATCTTGAGGTTCAGCAAAACCGTCCAACTACAGTCTACACCCCATTGAGGTTCACCAAAAACGTCCAACTATTCTACACCACCTTGAGGTTCTCCAAAAACGTCCAACTAGTCTACACCACCTTGAGGTTCATCAAAACCGTCCAACTACAGTCTACACCCCATTGAGGTTCACCAAAAACGTCCAACTAGTCTACACCACCTTGGTGTTCACCTAAAACGTCCAACTAGTCTACACCACCTTGAGGTTCAGCAAAACCGTCCATCTGCAGTCTACACCCCATTGAGGTTCACCAAAAACGTCCAACTAGTCTACACCACCTTGAGGTTCAGCAAAAACGTCCAACTAATATACACCACCTTGAGGTTCAGCAAAAACGTCCAACTAGTCTACACCACCTTGAGGTTCAGCAAAACCGTCCAACTACAGTCTACACCCCATTGAGGTTCAGCAAAAACGTCCAACTAGTCTACACCACCTTGAGGTTCAGCAAAAACGTCCAACTAGTCTACACAACCTTGAGGTTCAGCAAAACCGTCCAACTACAGTCTACACCCCATTGAGGTGCAGCAAAAACGTCCAACTAATCTACACCACCTTGAGGTTCAGCAAAAACGTCCAACTAATCTACACCACCTTGAGGTTCACCAAAAACGGCCAACTAGTCTACACCACCTTGAGGTTCGCCAAAAACGTCCAACTAGTCTACACCACCTTGAGGTTCACCTAAAACGTCCAACTAGTCTACACCATCTTGAGGTTCAGCAAAACCGTCCAACTACAGTCTACACCCCATTGAGGTTCACCAAAAACGTCCAACTAGTCTACACCACCTTGAGGTTCACCAAAAACGTCCAAGTAGTCTACACCACCTTGAGGTTCATCAAAACCGTCCAACTACAGTCTACACCCCATTGAGGTTCACCAAAAACGTCCAACTAGTCTACACCATCTTGAGGTTCACCAAAAACGTCCAACTAGTCTACACCACCTTGAGGTTCACCAAAAACGTCCAACTAGTCTACACCACCTTGAGGTTCACCTAAAACGTCCAACTAGTCTACACCACCTTGAGGTTCAGCAAAACCGTCCAACTGCAGTCTACACCCCATTGAGGTTCACCAAAAACGTCCAACTAGTCTACACCACCTTGAGGTTCACCAGAAACGTCCAACTAGTCTACACCACCTTGAGGTTCAGCAAAAACGTCCAACTAGTCTACACCACCTTGAGGTTCAGCAAAACCGTCCAACTAGTCTACACCCCATTGAGATTCACCAAAAAACGTCCAACTAGTCTACACCCCATTGAAGTTCAGCAAAAACGTCCAACTAGTCTACACCACCTTGAGGTTCAGCAAAAACGTCCAACTAGTCTACACCACCTTGAGGTTCAGCAAAAACGCCCAACTAGTCTACACCACCTTGAGGTTCAGCAAAACCGTCCAACTAGTCTACACCACCTTGAGGTTCAGCAAAACCGTCCAACTAGTCTACACCACCTTGAGGTTCATCAAAACCGTCCAACTACAGTCTACACCCCATTGAGGTTCACCAAAAACGTCCAACTAGTCTACACCACCTTGAGGTTCACCAAAGACGTCCAACTATTCTACACCACCTTGAGGTTCAGCAAAAACGTCCAACTAGTCTACACCACCTTGAGGTTCAGCAAAAACGTCCAACTAGTCTACACCACCTTGAGGTTCAGCAAAACCGTCCAACTAGTCTACACCACCTTGAGGTTCACCAAAAACGTCCAACTAGTCTACACCACCTTGAGGTTCAGCAAAACCGTCCAACTACAGTCTACACCCCATTGAGGTTCAGCAAAAACGTCCAACTAGTCTACACCACCTTGAGGTTCAGCAAAAACGTCCAGCTAGTCTACACCACCTTGAGGTTCAGCAAAAACGTCCAACTAGTCTACACCACCTTGAGGTTCATCAAAACCGTCCAACTACAGTCTACACCCCATTGAGGTTCACCAAAAACGTCCAACTAGTCTACACCACCTTGAGGTTCACCAGAAACGTCCAAATAGTCTACACCACCTTGAGGTTCAGCAAAAACGTCCAACTAGTCTACACCACCTTGAGGTTCACCAAAAACGTCCAACTAGTCTACACCACCTTGAGGTTCAGCAAAACCGTCCAACTACAGTCTACACCCCATTGAGGTTCAGCAAAAACGTCCAACTAATCTACACCACCTTGAGGTTCAGCAAAAACGTCCAACAAGTCTACACCACCTTGAGGTTCAGCAAAACCGTCCATCTACAGTCTACACCCCATTGAGGTTCACCCAAAACGTCCAACTAATCTACACCACCTTGAGGTTCACCAAAAACGTCCAACTAGTCTACACCACCTTGAGGTTCACCAAAAACGTCCAACTAGTCTACACCACCTTGAGGTTCACCTAAAACGTCCAACTAGTCTACACCATCTTGAGGTTCAGCAAAACCGTCCAACTACAGTCTACACCCCATTGAGGTTCACCAAAAACGTCCAACTATTCTACACCACCTTGAGGTTCTCCAAAAACGTCCAACTAGTCTACACCATCTTGAGGTTCACCAAAAACGTCCAACTAGTCTACGCCACCTTGAGGTTCACCAAAAACGTCCAACTAGTCTACACCACCTTGGTGTTCACCTAAAACGTCCAACTAGTCTACACCACCTTGAGGTTCAGCAAAATCGTCCATCTGCAGTCTACACCCCATTGAGGTTCACCAAAAACGTCCAACTAGTCTACACCACGAGGTTCACCAGAAACGTCCAACTAGTCTACACCACCTTGAGGTTCAGCAAAAACGTCCAACTAATCTACACCATCTTGAGGTTCAGCAAAAACGTCCAACTAGTCTACACCACCTTGAGGTTCAGCAAAACCGTCCAACTACAGTCTACACCCCATTGAGGTTCACCAAAAAACGTCCAACCAGTCTACACCCCATTGAAGTTCACCAAAAACGTCCAACTAGTCTACACCACCTTGAGGTTCACCAGAAACGTCCAACTAGTCTACACCACCTTGAGGTTCACCAAAAACGTCCAACTAGTCTACACCACCTTGAGGTTCAGCTAAACCGTCCAACTACAGTCTACACCCCATTGAGGTTCACCAAAAAACGTCCAACTAGTCTACACCCCATTGAAGTTCACCAAAAACGTCCAACTAGTCTACACCACCTTGAGGTTCAGCAAAACCGTCCAACTAGTCTACACCACCTTGAGGTTCACCAAAAACGTCCAACTAGTCTACACCACCTTGAGGTTCAGCAAAACCGTCCAACTACAGTATACACCCCATTGAGGTTCAGCAAAAACGTCCAACTAATCTACACCACCTTGAGGTTCAGCAAAAACGTCCAGCTAGTATACACCACCTTGAGGTTCAGCAAAAACGTCCAACTAGTCTACACCACCTTGAGGTTCATAAAAACCGTCCAACTACAGTCTACACCCCATTGAGGTTCACCAAAAACGTCCAACTAGTCTACACAACCTTGAGGTTCACCAGAAACGTCCAACTAGTCTACACCACCTTGAGGTTCATCAAAACCGTCCAACTACAGTCTACACCCCATTGAGGTTCAGCAAAAACGTCCAACTAATCTACACCACCTTGAGGTTCAGCAAAAACGTCCAACTAGTCTACACCACCTTGAGGTTCAGCAAAACCGTCCAACTACAGTCTACACCCCATTGAGTTTCAGCAAAAACGTCCAACTAGTCTACACCACCGTGAGGTTCAGCAAATACGTCCAACTAGTCTACACCACCTTGAGGTTCACCAAAAACGTCCAACTAGTCTACACCACCTTGAGGTTCAGCAAAACCGTCCAACTACAGTCTACACCCCATTGAGGTTCACCAAAAACGTCCAACTAGTCTACACCACCTTGAGGTTCACCAGAAACGTCCAACTAGTCTACACCACCTTGAGGTTCACCAAAAACGTCCAACTAGTCTACACCACCTTGAGGTTCAGCAAAACCGTCCAACTACAGTCTACACCCCATTGAGGTTCAGCAAAAACGTCCAACTAATCTACACCACCTTGAGGTTCAGCAAAAACGTCCAACTAGTCTACACCATCTTGAGGTTCAGCAAAACCATCCAACTACAGTCTACACCCCATTGAGGTTCAGCAAAAACGTCCAACTAGTCTACACCACCTTGAGGTTCAACAAAAACGTCCAACTAGTCTACACCACCTTGAGGTTCAGCAAAACCGTCCAACTAGTCTACACCACCTTGAGGTTCAGCAAAAACGTCCAACTAGTCTACACCACCTTGAGGTTCAGCAAAACCGTCCAACTAGTCTACACCACCTTGAGGTTCACCAAAAACGTCCAACTAGTCTACATCACCTTGAGGTTCAGCAAAACCGTCCAACTACAGTCTACACCCCATTGAGGTTCAGCAAAAACGTCCAACTAGTCTACACCACCTTGAGGTTCAGCAAAAACGTCCAACTAGTCTACACCACCTTGAGGTTCACCAAAAACGTCAAACTAGTCTACACCACCTTGAGGTTCATCAAAACCGTCCAACTACAGTCTACACCCCATTGAGGTTCACCAAAAACGTCCAACTAGTCTACACCACCTTGAGGTTCACCAGAAACGTCCAACTAGTCTACACCACCTTGAGGTTCAGCAAAAACGTCCAACTAGTCTACACCACCTTGAGGTTCACCAAAAACGTCCAACTAGTCTACACCACCTTGAGGTTCAGCAAAACCGTCCAACTACAGTCTACACCCCATTGAGGTTCAGCAAAAACGTCCAACAAGTCTACACCACCTTGAGGTTCAGCAAAACCGTCCATCTACAGTCTACACCCCATTGAGGTTCACCAAAAACGTCCAACTAATCTACACCACCTTGAGGTTCACCAAAAACGTCCAACTAGTCTACACCACCTTGAGGTTCACCAAAAACGTCCAACTAGTCTACACCACCTTGAGGTTCACCTAAAACGTCCAACTAGTCTACACCATCTTGAGGTTCAGCAAAACCGTCCAACTACAGTCTACACCCCATTGAGGTTCACCAAAAACGTCCAACTAATCTACACCACCTTGAGGTTCACCAAAAACGTCCAACTAGTCTACACCACCTTGAGGTTCACCAAAAACGTCCAACTAGTCTACACCACCTTGAGGTTCACCTAAAACGTCCAACTAGTCTACACCATCTTGAGGTTCAGCAAAACCGTCCAACTACAGTCTACACCCCATTGAGGTTCACCAAAAACGTCCAACTATTCTACACCACCTTGAGGTTCTCCAAAAACGTCCAACTAGTCTACACCATCTTGAGGTTCACCAAAAACGTCCAACTAGTCTACGCCACCTTGAGGTTCACCAAAAACGTCCAACTAGTCTACACCACCTTGGTGTTCACCTAAAACGTCCAACTAGTCTACACCACCTTGAGGTTCAGCAAAATCGTCCATCTGCAGTCTACACCCCATTGAGGTTCACCAAAAACGTCCAACTAGTCTACACCACGAGGTTCACCAGAAACGTCCAACTAGTCTACACCACCTTGAGGTTCAGCAAAAACGTCCAGCTAATCTACACCATCTTGAGGTTCAGCAAAAACGTCCAACTAGTCTACACCACCTTGAGGTTCAGCAAACCCGTCCAACTACAGTCTACACCCCATTGAGGTTCACCAAAAAACGTCCCACCAGTCTACACCCCATTGAAGTTCACCAAAAACGTCCAACTAGTCTACACCACCTTGAGGTTCACCAGAAACGTCCAACTAGTCTACACCACCTTGAGGTTCAGCAAAAACCTCCAACTAATATACACCACCTTGAGGTTCAGCAAAAACGTCCAACTAGTCTACACCACCTTGAGGTTCAGCAAAACCGTCCAACTACAGTCTACACCCCATTGAGGTTCAGCAAAAACGTCCAACTAGTCTACACCACCTTGAGGTTCAGCAAAAACGTCCAACTAGTCTACACCACCTTGAGGTTCAGCAAAACCGTCCAACTAGTCTACACCACCTTGAGGTTCACCAAAAACGTCCAACTAGTCTACACCACCTTGAGGTTCAGCAAAACCGTCCAACTACAGTCTACACCCCAATGAGGTTCAGCAAAAACGTCCAACTAGTCTACACCACCTTGAGGTTCAGCAAAAACGTCCAGCTAGTCTACACCACCTTGAGGTTCAGCAAAAACGTCCAACTAGTCTACACCACCTTGAGGTTCATCAAAACCGTCCAACTACAGTCTACACCCCATTGAGGTTCACCAAAAACGTACAACTAGTCTACACCACCTTGAGGTTCACCAGAAACGTCCAACTAGTCTACACCACCTTGAGGTTCATCAAAACCGTCCAACTACAGTCTACACCCCATTGAGGTTCAGCAAAAACGTCCAACTAATCTACACCACCTTGAGGTTCAGCAAAAACGTCCAACTAGTCTACACCACCTTGAGGTTCAGCAAAACCGTCCAACTACAGTCTACACCCCATTGAGGTTCAGCAAAAACGTCCAACTAGTCTACACCACCTTGAGGTTCAGCAAAAACGTCCAGCTAGTCTACCCCACCTTGACGTTCAGCAAAAACGTCCAACTAGTCTACACCACCTTGAGGTTCATAAAAACCGTCAAACTACAGTCTACACCCCATTGAGGTTCACCAAAAACGTCCAACTAGTCTACACCACCTTGAGGTTCACCAGAAACGTCCAACTAGTCTACACCACCTTGAGGTTCACCAAAAACGTCCAACTAGTCTACACCACCTTGAGGTTCAGCAAAAACCGTCCAACTACAGTCTACACCCCATTGAGGTTCAGCAAAAACGTCCAACTAATCTACACCACCTTGAGGTTCAGCAAAAACGTCCAACTAGTCTAAACCATCTTGAGGTTCACCAGAAACGTCCAACTAGTCTACACCACCTTGAGGTTCACCAAAAACGTCCAACTAGTCTACACCACCTTGAGGTTCAGCAAAACCGTCCAACTAGTCTTACACCTACCTTGAGGTTCAGCAAAACGTCCAACTAGTCTACACCACCTTGAGGTTCAGCAAAAAACGTCCAACTAGGGTCTACACCACCTGAGGTTCAGCAAAACCGTCCAACTAGTCTACACCTCACCTTGAGGTTCACACTCTCAAAAACGTCCAACTAGTCTACACCACCTTGAGGTTCAGCAAAACCGTCCAACTACAGTCTACACTCCCATTGAGGTTCAGCAAAATGTCCAACTAGCTCTGCCACCACCTTGAGGTTCAGCAAAACGTCCAACTAGTCTGCTACACCACCTTTGGAGGTTCACCAAAACGTCACCAGCCTTACACCACCTTGAGGTTCATCAAAACCGTCCAACTACAGTCTACACCACCTTGAGGTTCTCCAAAAACGTCCAACTAGTCTACACCACCTTGAGGTTCATCAAAACCGTCCAACTACAGTCTACACCCCATTGAGGTTCACCAAAAACGTCCAACTAGTCTACACCACCTTGGTGTTCACCAAAAACGTCCAACTAGTCTACACCACCTTGAGGTTCAGCAAAACCGTCCAACTACAGTCTACACCCCATTGAGGTTCAGCAAAAACGTCCAACTAATCTACACCACCTTGAGGTTCAGCAAAAACGTCCAACTAGTCTACACCACCTTGAGGTTCAGCAAAACCGTCCAACTACAGTCTACACCCCATTGAGGTTCAGCAAAAATGTCCAACTAGTCTACACCACCTTGAGGTTCAGCAAAAATGTCCAACTAGTCTACAC
>JAHLWY010002725.1:0-10794 GCA_020002185.1 Paraescarpia echinospica | reverse complement strand
ATTAGTTATATCATTATGTGAAAATGTAATTATGAAGAAAAACATTTGTGGGTCGTCACTTCATGGACAGTGTGTTATACGTGACTTACCCTTCATATTCTATGCTATTAGTACTTACATTAGTTATATCATTATGTGAAAATGTAATTATGAAGAAAAACATTTGTGGGTCGTGACTTCACGGACTTTGTGTTATACGCGACTTACCCTTCATATTCTATGCTATTAGTACTTACATTAGTTATATCATTATGTGAAAATGTAGTTATGAAGAAAAACATTTGTGGGTCGTGACTTCATGGACAGTGTGTTATACGCGACTTACCCTTCATATTCTATGCTATTAGTACTTACATTAGTTATATCATTATGTGAAAATGTAATTATGAAGAAAAACATTTGTGGGTCGTGACTTCACGGACAGTGTGTTATACGCGACTTACCCTTCATAATCTATGCTATTAGTACTTACATTAGTTATATCATTATGTGAAAATGTACGGCGAAGAAAAACATTTGTGGGTCGTGACTTCACGACAGTGTGCTATACGCGACTTACCCTTCATATTCTATGCTATTAGTACTTACATTAGTTATATCATTATGTGAAAATGTATCATGAAGAAAAACATTCAGGGTCGTGACTTTTACGGACAGTGTGTTATACGCGACTCTACCCTTCATATTCTATGCTATTAGTACTTACATTAGTTATATCATTATGTGAAAATGTAATTATGAAGAAAAACATTTGTGGGTCGTGACTTCATGGACAGTGTGTTTTACGCGACTTACCCTTCATATTCTATGCTATTAGTACTTACATTAGTTATATCATTATGTGAAAATGTAATTATGAAGAAAAACATTTGTGGGTCGTGACTTCACGGGCAGTGTGTTTTACGCGACTTACCCTTCAAATTCTATGCTATTAGAACTTACATTAGTTATATCATTATGTGAAAATGTAATTATGAAGAAAAACATTTGTGGGTCGTGACTTCATGGACAGTGTGTTTTACGCGACTTACCCTTCATATTCTATGCTATTAGTACTTACATTAGTTATATCATTATGTGAAAATGTAATTATGAAGAAAAACATTTATGGGTCGTGACTTCATGGATAGTGTGTTTTACGCGACTTACCCTTCATATTCAATGCTAATAGTACTTACATTAGTTATATCATTATGTGAAAATGTAATTATGAAGAAAAACATTTGTGGGTCGTGACTTCACGGACAGTGTGTTATACGCGACTTACCCTTCATATTCTATGCTATTAGTACTTACATTAGTTATATCATTATGTGAAAATGTAATTATGAAGAAAAATATTTGTGGGTCGTGACATCACGGACAGTGTGTTATACGCGACTTACCCTTCATATTCTATGCTATTAGTACTTACATTAGTTATATCATTATGTGAAAATGTAATTATGATGAAAAACATTTGTGGGTCTTGACTTCATGGACAGTGTGTTTTACGCTACTTACCCTTCATATTCTATGCTATTAGTACTTACATTAGTTATATCATTATGTGAAAATGTAATTATGAAGAAAAACATTTGTGGGTCGTGACTTCATGGACAGTGTGCTTTACGCGAGTTACCCTTCATATTCTATGCTATTAGTACTTACATTAGTTATATCATTATGGGAAAATGTAATTATGAAGAAAAACATTTGTGGGTCGTGACGTCACGGACAGTGTGTTATACGCGACTTACCCTTCATATTCTATGCTATTAGTATTACATCAGTTATATCATTATGTGAAAATGTAATTATGAAGAAAAACATTTGTGGGTCGTGACTTCATGGACAGTGTGTTTTACGCGACTTACCCTTCATATTCCATGCTATTAGTACTTACATTAGTTATATCGTTATGTGAAAATGTAATTATGAAGAAAAATATTTGTGGGTCGTGACTTCACGGACAGTGTGTTATACGCGACTTACCCTTCATATATTGTATGCTATTAGTACTTACATTAGTTATATCATTATGTGAAAATGTAATTATGAAGAAAACTATTTGTGGGTCGTGACTTCATGGACAGTGTGTTTTACGCGACTTACCCTTCATATTCTATGCTATTAGTACTTACATTAGTTATATCATTATGTGAAAATGTAATTATGAAGAAAAACACTTGTGGGTCGTGACTTCACGGACCGTGTGTTATACGCGACTTACCCTTCATATTCTATGCTATTAGTACTTACATTAGTTATATCATTATGTTAAAATGTAATTATGAAGAAAAACATTTGTGGGTCGTGACTTCACGGACAATGTGTTATACGCGACTTACCCTTCATATTCTATGCTATTAGTACTTACATTAGTTATATCATTATGTGAAAATGTAATTATGAAGAAAAACATTTGTGAGTCGTGACTTCATGGACAGTGTGTTATACGCGACTTACCCTTCATATTCTATGCTATTAGTACTTACATTAGTTATATAATTATGTGAAAATGTAATTATGAAGAAAAACATTTGTGGGTCGTGACTTCACGGACAGTGTGTTATACGCGACTTACCCTTCATATTCTATGCTATTAGTACTTACATTAGTTATATTATTATGTGAAAATGTAATTATGAAGAAAAACATTTGTGGGTCGTGACTTCACGGACAGTGTGTTTTACGCGACTTACCCTTCATATTCTATGCTATTGGTACTTACATTAGTTATATCATTATGTGAAAATGTAATTATGAAGAAAAACATTTGTGGGTCGTGACATCACGGACAGTGTGTTATACGCGACTTACCCTTCATATTCTATGCTATTAGTACTTACATTAGTTATATCATTATGTGAAAATGTAATTATGAAGAAAAACATTTATGGGTCGTGACTTCATGGATATTGTGTTTTACGCGACTTACCCTTCATATTCAATGCTAATAGTACTTACATTAGTTATATCATTATGTGAAAATGTAATTATGAAGAAAAACATTTGTGGGTCGTGACTTCACGGACAGTGTGTTATACGCGGCTTACCCTTCATATTCTATGCTATTAGTACTTACATTAGTTATATCATTATGTGAAAATGTAATTATGAAGAAAAACATTTGTGGGTCGTGACTTCATGGACAGTGTGTTATACGCGACTTACCCTTCATATTCTATGCTATTAGTACTTACATTAGTTATATCATTATGTGGAAATGTAATTATGAAGAAAAACATTTGTGGGTCGTGACTTCACGGACTTTGTGTTATACGCGACTTACCCTTCATAATCTATGTTATTAGTACTTACATTAGTTATATCATTATGTGAAAATGTAGTTATGAAGAAAAACATTTGTGGGTCGTGACTTCATGGACAGTGTGTTATACGCGACTTACCCTTCATATTCTATGCTATTAGTACTTACATTAGTTATATCATTATGTGAAAATGTAATTATGAAGAAAAACATTTGTGGGTCGTGACTTCACGGGCAGTGTGTTTTACGCGACTTACCCTTCATATTCTATGCTATTAGAACTTACATTAGTTATATCATTATGTGAAAATGTAATTATGAAGAAAAACATTTGTGGGTCGTGACTTCATGGACAGTGTGTTTTACGCGACTTACCCTTCATATTCTATGCTATTAGTACTTACATTAGTTATATCATTATGTGAAAATGTAATTATGAAGAAAAATATTTGTGGGTCGTGACTTCACGGACAGTGTGTTATACGCGACTTACCCTTCATATATTGTATGCTATTAGTACTTACATTAGTTATATCATTATGTGAAAATGTAATTATGAAGAAAACTATTTGTGGGTCGTGACTTCATGGACAGTGTGTTTTACGCGACTTACCCTTCATATTCTATGCTATTAGTACTTACATTAGTTATATCATTATGTGAAAATGTAATTATGAAGAAAAACACTTGTGGGTCGTGACTTCACGGACCGTGTGTTATACGCGAATTACCCTTCATATTCTATGCTATTAGTACTTACATTAGTTATATCATTATGATAAAATGTAATTATGAAGAAAAACATTTGTGGGTCGTGACTTCACGGACAATGTGTTATACGCGACTTACCCTTCATATTCTATGCTATTAGTACTTACATTAGTTATATTATTATGTGAAAATGTAATTATGAAGAAAAACATTTGTGAGTCGTGACTTCATGGACAGTGTAAGTGCCATAATGCGACTTACCCTTCTCATATTCTATGCTATTAGTACTTTACACAGCTAAGCAATCATGTGAAAATGTAATTATGAAGAAAAACATTTGTGGGTCGTGACTCACTTGGACAAAGTGTAAGTTATACGCGACTTTACCCTTCATATTCCCATGCTATTAAATTTACATTAAGCTATATTATTATGTGAAATGTAATTATGAAGAAAAACATTTGTGGCCGACTTCACGGACAGTGTGTTTTTTACGCGACTTACCCTTCATATTCCCATGCTATTGGTACTTCCCTACATTAGTTATATCACGGGCGGAAAATGTAATCACCGCAAAACATTTTGTGGTCGTGACTTCACGGACAGTGTGTTATACGCGACTTACCCTTCATATTCTATGCTATTAGTACTTACATTAGTTATATCATTATGTGAAAATGTAATTATGAAGAAAAACATTTGTGGGTCGTGACTTCATGGACAGTGTGTTTTACGCTACTTACCCTTCATATTCTATGCTATTAGTACTTACATTAGTTATATTATTATGTGAAAATGTAATTATGAAGAAAAACATTTGTGGGTCGTGACTTCACGGACAGTGTGTTTTACGCGACTTACCCTTCATATTCTATGCTATTAGTACTTACATTAGTTATATCATTATGTGAAAATGTAATTATGAAGACAAACATTTGTGGGTCGTGACTTCATGGACAGTGTGTTTTACGCGACTTACCCTTCATATTCTATGGTATTAGTACTTACATTAGTTATATCATTATGTGAAAATGAAATTATGAAGAAAAACATTTATGGGTCGTGACTTCATGGATAATGTGTTTTACGCGACTTACCCTTCATATTCAATGCTATTAGTACTTACATTAGTTATATCATTATGTGAAAATGTAATTATGAAGAAAAACATTTGTGGGTCGTGACTTCACGGACAGTGTGTTATACGCGACTTACCCTTCATATTCTATGCTATTAGTACTTACATTAGTTATATCATTATGTGAAAATGTAATTATGAAGAAAAACATTTATGGGTCGTGACTTCATGGATAGTGTGTTTTACGCGACTTACCCTTCATATTCAATGCTAATAGTACTTACATTAGTTATATCATTATGTGAAAATGTAATTATGAAGAAAAACATTTGTGGGTCGTGACTTCACGGACAGTGTGTTATACGCGACTTACCCTTCATATTCTATGCTATTAGTACTTACATTAGTTATATCATTATGTGAAAATGTAATTATGAAGAAAAACATTTGTGGGTCGTGACTTCATGGACAGTGTGTTATACGCGACTTACCCTTCATATTCTATGCTATTAGTACTTACATTAGTTATATCATTATGTGAAAATGTAATTATGAAGAAAAACATTTGTGGGTCGTGACTTCACGGACTTTGTGTTATACGCGACTTACCCTTCATAATCTATGTTATTAGTACTTACATTAGTTATATCATTATGTGAAAATGTAGTTATGAAGAAAAACATTTGTGGGTCGTGACTTCATGGACAGTGTGTTATACGCGACTTACCCTTCATATATTCTTATGCTATTAGTACTTACATTAGTTCATATCATTATGTGTGAAAAATGTAATTATGAAGAAAAACATTTGTGGGTCGTGACTTCACGGACAGTGTGTTATAATAAAGACTTCCAATTTCCATATTCTATGCTATTAGTAATTTACATCAGTTATACTCTTCATTATGTGAAAATGTAATTCTCATGCGAAATTGTCATTTTGTGGGTCGTGACTTCATGGACAGTGTGTTTTACGCGACTTTACCCTTCACATTCTATGCCATTAGTAATTTCTTTTACACATTAGTTATACTTTCATTATGTGAAAATGTAATATGAAATAGAAAATATTTGTGGTCGTGACTCAATGGACAAAGTGTGTTATACCGCGACTCTACCCCTTCTCATATATATTGTATATTAGTACTTACATTAGTTATATCATTATGTGAAAATGTAATTATGAAGAAAAAAAATTTGTGGGTCGTGACTTCATGGACAGTGTGTTTTACGCGACTTACCCTTCATATTCTATGCTATTAGTACTTACATTAGTTATATCATTATGTGAAAATGTAATTATGAAGAAAAACACTTGTGGGTCGTGACTTCACGGACCGTGTGTTATACGCGAATTACCCTTCATATTCTATGCTATTAGTACTTACATTAGTTATATCATTATGATAAAATGTAATTATGAAGAAAAACATTTGTGGGTCGTGACTTCACGGACAATGTGTTATACGCGACTTACCCTTCATATTCTATGCTATTAGTACTTACATTAGTTATATAATTATGTCAAAATGTAATTATGAAGAAAAACATTTGTGGGTCGTGACTCAGCTTTTGGACAGGTAAGCTATAATGACTTCAGTCCTCTCATATCTCATGCTACATACCCTTACATTAAGCTATATAATCTGGCGTGAAATGTAATTATGGTGTTGAAAAACATTTGTATTATCGTGACTTCACGGACAGGCACAAGGATTCTTAATTCCTTCATATATCTTCACAAGCTATTAGTAATTTACATTAGTTATAGTATTATTATGTGAAAAATGTAATTATGAAGAAAAAACATTTGTGGGTCGACTTCAATGGACAGTGTGTTTTACGCGATCTCCATCCTTCCATATCCTATGCGCTATTGGCGTACTTTACATTAGTTATGGCATCATTATGTGAAAAATGTAATTATGAAGAAAAAAAACATTTGTGGTTCCGTGGACTCAATGGACAGTGTGTTATACGCGACTTACCCTTCATATTCTATGCTATTAGTACTTACTTTAGTTATATCATTATGTGAAAATGTAATTATGAAGAAAAACATTTGTGGGTCGTGACTTCACGGACTTTGTGTTATACGCGACTTACCCTTCATAATCTATGTTATTAGTACTTACATTAGTTATATTATTATGTGAAAATGTAATTATGAAGAAAAACATTTGTGGGTCGTGACTTCATGGACAGTGTGTTTTACGCGACTTACCCTTCATATTCTATGCTATTAGTACTTACATTAGTTATATCATTATGTGAAAATGTAATTATGAAGAAAAACATTTGTGGGTCGTGACTTCATGGACAGTGTGTTTTACGCGACTTACCCTTCATATTCTATGCTATTAGTACTTACATTAGTTATATCATTATGTGAAAATGTAATTATGAAGAAAAACATTTGTGGGTCGTGACTTCACGGGCAGTGTGTTTTACGCGACTTACCCTTCATATTCTATGCTATTAGAACTTACATTAGTTATATCATTATGTGAAAATGTAATTATGAAGAAAAACATTTGTGGGTCGTGACTTCATGGACAGTGTGTTTTACGCGACTTACCCTTCATATTCTATGCTATTAGTACTTACATTAGTTATATTATTATGTGAAAATGTAATTATGAAGAAAAACATTTATGGGTCGTGACTTCATGGACAGTGTGTTTTACGCGACTTACCCTTCATATTCAATGCTAATAGTACTTACATTAGTTATATCATTATGTGAAAATGTAATTATGAAGAAAAACATTTGTGGGTCGTGACTTCACGGACAGTGTGTTATACGCGACTTACCCTTCATATTCTATGCTATTAGTACTTACATTAGTTATATCATTATGTGAAAATGTAATTATGAAGAAAAACATTTGTGGGTCGTGACTTCATGGAATAAAAGTGTGTTTATACGCGACTTCACCCTCATATCTTATGCTATTAGTACTTACATTAAGGTTATATCATTATGTGAAAAATGTAATTAAGGAAGAAAAACATTTGTGGTCGTGGACTTCATGGACAAAGTGTGTTTTACGCGATCATCCTTCATATTCCCATGCTATTAGTACTTACATTAGTTATATATTATTATGAAATGTAAAATACAAGCTGTTCCATTTGTGGTCGTGACTTCATGGACAGTGTGTTATACGCGACTTACCCTTCATAATCTATGCTATTAGTACTTACATTAGTTTTATCATTATGTGAAAATGTAATTATGAAGAAAAACATTTGTGGGTCGTTACTTCGCGGCCAGTGTGTTATACGCGACTTACCCTTCATATTCTATGCTATTAGTACTTACATTAGTTATATCATTATGTGAAAATGTAATTATGATGAAAAAAAAATTTGTGGGTCATGACTTCATGGACAGTGTGTTTTACGCGGCTTACCCTTCATATTCTATGCTATTAGTACTTACATTAGTTATATCATTATGTGAAAATGTAATTATGAAGAAAAATATTTGTGGGTCGTGATTTCACGGACAGTGTGTTTTACGCGACTTACCCTTCATATTCTATGCTATTAGTACTTACATTAGTTATATCATTATGTGAAAATGTAATTATGAAGAAAAACATTTATGGGTCGTGACTTCATGGATAGTGTGTTTTACGCGACTTACCCTTCATATTCAATGCTAATAGTACTTACATTAGTTATATCATTATGTGAAAATGTAATTATGAAGAAAAACATTTGTGGGTCGTGACTTCACGGACAGTGTGTTATACGCGACTTACCCTTCATAATCTATGCTATTAGTACTTACATTAGTTATATCATTATGTGAAAATGTAATTATGAAGAAAAACATTTGTGGGTCGTGACTTCATGGACAGTGTGTTATACGCGACTTACCCTTCATATTCTATGCTATTAGTACTTACGTTAGTTATATCATTATGTGAAAATGTAATTATGAAGAAAAACATTTGTGGGTCGTGACTTCACGGACTTTGTGTTATACGCGACTTACCCTTCATAATCTATGTTATTAGTACTTACATTAGTTATATCATTATGTGAAAATGTAGTTATGAAGAAAAACATTTGTGGGTCGTGACTTCATGGACAGTGTGTTATACGCGACTTACCCTTCATATTCTATGCTATTAGTACTTACATTAGTTATATCATTATGTGAAAATGTAATTATGAAGAAAAACATTTGTGGGTCGTGACGTCACGGACAGTGTGTTATACGCGACTTACCCTTCATATTCTATGCTATTAGTACTTACATCAGTTATATCATTATGTGAAAATGTAATTATGAAGAAAAACATTTGTGGGTCGTGACTTCATGGACAGTGTGTTTTACGCGACTTACCCTTCATATTCTATGCTATTAGTACTTACATTAGTTATATCATTATGTGAAAATGTAATTATGAAGAAAAATATTTGTGGGTCGTGACTTCACGGACAGTGTGTTATACGCGACTTACCCTTCATATATTGTATGCTATTAGTACTTACATTAGTTATATCATTATGTGAAAATGTAATTATGAAGAAAAATATTTGTGGGTCGTGACTTCATGGACAGTGTGTTTTACGCGACTTACCCTTCATATTCTATGCTATTAGTACTTACATTAGTTATATCATTATGTGAAAATGTAATTATGAAGAAAAACACTTGTGGGTCGTGACTTCACGGACCGTGTGTTATACGCGACTTACCCTTCATATTCTATGCTATTAGTACTTACATTAGTTATATCATTATGTGAAAATGTAATTATGAAGAAAAACATTTGTGAGTCGTGACTTCATGGACAGTGTGTTATACGCGACTTACCCTTCATATTCTATGCTATTAGTACTTACATTAGTTATATAATTATGTGAAAATGTAATTATGAAGAAAAACATTTGTGGGTTGTGACTTCACGGACAGTGTGTTATACGCGACTTACCCTTCATATTCTATGCTATTAGTACTTACATTAGTTATATTATTATGTGAAAATGTATTTATGAAGAAAAACATTTGTGGGTCGTGACTTCACGGACAGTGTGTTTTACGCGACTTACCCTTCATATTCTATGCTATTAGTACTTACATTAGTTATATCATTATGTGAAAATGTAATTATGAAGAAAAACATTTGTGGGTCGTGACTTCACGGACCATGTGTTATATGCGACTTACCCTTCATATTCTATGCTATTAGTACTTACATTAGTTATATCATTATGTGAAAATGTAATTATGAAGAAAAACATTTGTGGGTCGTGACTTCATGGACAGTGTGTTTTACGCGACTTACCCTTAATATTCTATGCTATTAGTACTTACATTAGTTATATTATTATGTGAAAATGTAATTATGAAGAAAAACATTTGTGGGTCGTGACTTCATGGACAGTGTGTTTTACGCGACTTACCCTTCATATTCTATGCTATTAGTACTTACATTAGTTATATCATTATGTGAAAATGTAATTATGAAGAAAAACATTTGTGGGTCGTGACTTCATGGACAGTGTGTTTTACGCGACTTACCCTTCATATTCTATGCTATTAGTACTTACATTAGTTATATCATTATGTGAAAATGTAATTATGAAGAAAAACATTTGTTGGTCGTGACTTCACGAGCAGTGTGTTTTACGCGACTTACCCTTCATATTCTATGCTATTAGAACTTACATTAGTTATATCATTATGTGAAAATGTAATTATGAAGAAAAACATTTGTGGGTCGTGACTTCA
>JAHLWY010002724.1:0-10800 GCA_020002185.1 Paraescarpia echinospica | reverse complement strand
CGCCTGTTGTGCTACATACACTACTCTAAGACTGTTGTGCTACTTACACTACTATACGCCTGTTGTGCTACATACACCACTCTACGCCTGTTGTGCTACCTACCCTACTCTACGCCTGTTATGCTACCTACACTACTCTACGCCTGTTGTGCTACCTACACTACTCTACGCCTGTTGTGCTACATACACCACTCTACGCCTGTTGTGCTACCTACCCTACTCTATGCCTGTTGTGCTACCTACACTACTCTACGCCTGTTGTGCTACCTACACTACTCTACGCCAGTTGTGCTACCTACACTACTCTACGCCAGTTCTGCTACCTACACTACTCTACGCCTGTTGTGCTACCAACACTGCTCTACGTCTGTTGTGCTACCTACCCTACTCTACGCCTGTTGTGCTACATACACTACTCTAAGCCTGTTGTGCTACTTACACTACTCTATGCCTGTTGTGCTACCTACACTACTCTAAGCCTTTTGCGCTACCTACCCTACTCTACGCCTGTTGTGCTACCTACACTACTATACGCCTGTTGTGCTACATACACTACTCTAAGCCTGTTGTGCTACTTACACTACTCTACGCCTGTTGTGCTACCTACACTACTCTACGCCTGTTGTGCTACCTACACTACTCTACGCCTGTTGTGCTACCTACACTACTCTACGCCTGTTGTGCTACCTACACTGCTCTACGTCTGTTGTGCTTCCTACCTTACTCTACGCCTGTTGTGCTACATACACTACTCTAAGCCTGTTGTGCTACTTACACTACTCTATGCCTGTTGTGCTACCTACACTACTCTAAGCCTGTTGTGCTACCTACCCTACACTACGCCTGTTGTGCTACCTACACTACTATACGCCTGTTGTGCTACATACACTACTCTAAGCCTGTTGTGCTACTTACACTACTCTACGCCTGTTGTGCTACCTACACTACTCTACGCCTGTTGTGCTACCCACATTACTCTACGCCTGTTGTGCTACCTACACTACTATACGCCTATTGTGCAACCTACACTACTCTACGCCTGTTGTGCTACCTACACTACTGTAGGCCTGTTGTACTACCTACACTACTCTACGCCTGTTGTGCTACCTACACTACTCTAACCCCTGTTGTGCTACATACACTACTCTACGTCTGTTGTGCTACCTACACTACTCTATGCCTGTTGTGCTACCTACACTACTCTACGTCTGTTGTGCTACCTACACTACTCTTCGCCTGTTGTGCTACCTACACTACACTACGCCTGTTGTGCTACCTACACAACTCTACGCCTGTTGTGCTACCTACACTACTCTACGCCTGTTGTGCTACATACACTACTCTACACCTGTTGTGCTACATATACTACTCTACGCCTGTTGTGCTATCTACACTACTCTACGCCTGTTTTGCTACCTACCCTACTCTACGCCTGTTGTGCTACAAACACTACTCTACGCCTGTTGTGCTACCTACACTACTCTACGCCTGTTGTGCTACCTACACTACTCTACGCCTGTTGTGCTACCTACACTACTCTACGCCTGTTGTGCTACATACACTACTCTACGCCTGTTGTGCTACATACACTACTCTACGCCTGTTGTGCTACCTACACTACTCTACGCCTGTTGTGCTTCATATACTACTCTACGCCTGTTGTGCTACCTACACTACTCTACGCCTGTTGTGCTACATACACTACTCTACGTCTGTTAGGCTACCTACACTACTCTACGTCTGTTGTAAGTAATTTTACATCATTTCATGTTCAGCATAATACACTACTGTACGCCTGTTGTGCTACCTACACTACTCTACGCCTGTTGTGCTACCTACACTACTCTACCCCTGTTGTGCTACATACACTACTCTACGCCTGTTGTGCTACATACACTGCTCTACGCTTGTTGTGCAACCTACCATACTCTACGCCAGTTGTGCTACCTACACTACTCTACGTCTATTGTGCTACCTACACTACTCTACGCCTGTTGTGCTACATACACTGCTCTACGTCTGTTGTGCTACCTACACTATTCTACGCCTGTTGTGCTACATACACTACTCTAAGCCGTTTGTGCTACTTACACTACTCTACGCCTTTTGTGCTACATACAGTACTCTACGCCTGTTGTGCTACATACACTACTCTACGCCTGTTGTGCTACCTACACTACTCTACGCCTGTTGTGCTACCTACACTACTCTACGCCTGTTGTGCTACATACACTACTCTACGCCTGTTGTGCTACCTACACTACTCTACGCCTGTTGTGCTACCTACACTACTCTACGCCTGTTGTGCTACATACACTATTCTACGTCTGTTGTGCTACGTACACTACTGTACGCCAGTTGTGCTACCTACACTACTCTACGTCTGTTGTGCTACCTACACTACTCTACGCCTGTTGTGCTACCTACACTACTCTATGCCTGTTGTGCTACCTACACTAATCTACGTCTGTTGTGCTACCTACACTACTATACGCCTGTTGTGCTACATACACTACTCTAAGCCTGTTGTGCTACATACACTACTCTACGTCTGTTGTGCTACCTACACTACTCTACGCCTGTTGTGCTACCTACACTACTCTACGTCTGTTGTGCTACATACACCATTCTACGCCTGTTGTAAGCACATACACCACTCTAAGCCTGTTGTGCTACTTACATTAATTTCATGCCTGTTGTGCTACCTACACTACTCTAAGCCTGTTGTGCTACATACACTACTCTACGTCTGTTGTGCTACATACACCACTCTACGCCTGTCGTGCTACCTACCCTACTCTACGCCTGTTGTGCTACCTACACTACTCTACGCCTGTTGTGCTACCTACACTACTCTACGCCAGTTGTGCTACCTACACTACTCTACGCCAGTTGTGCTACCTACACTACTCTACGCCTGTTGTGCTACCTACACAGCTCTACGTCTGTTGTGCTACCTACACTACTCTACGCCTGTTGTGCTACATACACTACTCTAAGCCTGTTGTGCTACTTACACTACTCTATGCCTGTTGTGCTACCTACACTACTCTAAGCCTGTTGTGCTACCTACCCTACTCTACGCCTGTTGTGCTACCTACACTACTATATGCCTGTTGTGCTACATACACTACTCTAAGCCTGTTGTGCTACTTACACTACTCTACGCCTGTTGTGCTACCTACACTACTCTACGCCTGTTGTGCTACCTACACTGCTCTACGTCTGTTGTGCTACCTACCTTACTCTAAGGCTGTTGTGCTACATACACTACTCTAAGCCTGTTGTGCTACTTACACTACACTACGCCTGTTGTGCTACCTACACTACTCTACGCCTGTTGTGCTGCCTACACTACTCTACGCCTGTTGTGCTACCTACACTACTGTAGGCCTGTTGTGCTACCTACACTACTCTACGCCTGTTGTGCTACCTACACTACTCTAACCCCTGTTGTGCTACATACACTACTCTACGTCTGTTGTGCTACCTACACTACTCTACGTCTGTTGTGCTACCTACACCACTCTACGCCTGTTGTGCAACCTACCATACTCTACGCCTGTTGTGTTACCTACACTACTCTACGTCTGTTGTGCTACCTACACTACTCTACGCCTGTTGTGCTACCTACACTACTCTACGCCTGTTGTGCTACTTACACTACACTACGCCTGTTGTGCTACCTACACTACTCTACGCCTGATGTGCTGTACCTACACTACTCTATGCATGTTGTGTTACCTACACTACTCTAGGCCTGTTGTGTTACCTACACTAATCTACCCCTGTTGTGCTACCTACACTACTCTACGTCTGTTGTGCTACCTACACTACTCTACGCTTGTTGTCGTACCTACCCTACTCTACGCCTGTTGTGCTACTTACACTACTCTACGTCTGTTGTGCTACCTACACTACTCTACGCTTGTTGTCGTACCTACCCTACTCTACGCCTGTTGTGCAACTTACACTACTCTACGCCTGTTGTGCTACCTACACTACTCTACGCCTGTTGTGCTACATAGAGTACTCTACGCCTGTTGTGCTACATACACTACTCTACGCCTGTTGTGCTACCTACACTACTCTACGCCTGTTGTGCTACCTACACTACTATACGCCTGTTGTGCTACATACACTACTCTAAGCCTGTTGTGCTACATACACTACTCTACGCCTGTTGTGCTACCTACACTACTCTACGCCTGTTGTGCTACCCACATTACTCTACGCCTGTTGTGCTACTTACACTACACTACGCCTGTTGTGCTACCTACACTACTCTACGCCTGTTGTGCTACCTACACTACTCTACGCCTGTTGTGCTACCTACACTACTGTAGGCCTGTTGTGCTACCTACACTACTCTACGCCTGTTGTGCTACCTACACTACTCTAACCCCTGTTGTGCTACATACACTACTCTACGTCTGTTGTGCTACCTACACTTCTCTACGTCTGTTGTGCTACCTACCCTAATCTACGCCTGTTGTGCTACATACACTACTCTAAGCCTGTTGTGCTACATACACTACTCTACGCCTGTTGAACTTCATACACTACTCTAAGCCTGTTGTGCTACTTACACTACTCTACGCCTGTTGTGCTACCTACACTATGCTACACCTGTTGTGCTACCTACACTACTCTACGCCTGTTGTGCTACTTACACTACACTACGCCTGTTGTGCTACTTACACTTCACTACGCCTGTTGTGCTACCTACAATACTCTACGCCTGATGTGCTATACCTACACTACTCTACGTCTGTTGTGCTACCTACACTACTCTACGCCTGTTGTGCTACCTACACTACTCTATGCCTGTTGTGCTACCTACACTACTCTACGTCTGTTGTGCTACATACACTACTCTACGCCTGTTGTGCTACATACACCACTCTACGCCTGTTGTGCTACCTACCCTACTCTACGCCTGTTGTGCTACCTACACTACTCTACGCCTGTTGTGCTACCTACACTACTCTACGCCAGTTGTGCTACCTACACTACTCTACGCCAGTTGTGCTACCTACACTACTCTACGCCTGTTGTGCTACCTACACAGCTCTACGTCTGTTGTGCTACCTACACTACTCTACGCCTGTTGTGCTACATACACTACTCTAAGCCTGTTGTGCTACTTACACTACTCTATGCCTGTTGTGCTACCTACACTACTCTAAGCCTGTTGTGCTACCTACCCTACTCTACGCCCGTTGTGCTACCTACACTACTATACGCCTGTTGTGCTACATACACTACTCTACGCCTGTTGTGCTACCTACACTACTCTACGCCTGTTGTGCTACCTACACTACTCTACGCCTGTTGTGCTACCTACACTGCTCTACGTCTGTTGTGCTACCTACCTTACTCTAAGGCTGTTGTGCTACATACACTACTCTAAGCCTGTTGTGCTACTTACACTACACTACGCCTGTTGTGCTACCTACACTACTCTACGCCTGTTGTGCTGCCTACACTACTCTACGCCTGTTGTGCTACCTACACTACTGTAGGCCTGTTGTGCTACCTATACTACTCTACGCCTGTTGTGCTACCTACACTACTCTAACCCCTGTTGTGCTACATACACTACTCTACGTCTGTTGTGCTACCTACACTACTCTACGTCTGTTGTGCTACCTACACCACTCTACGCCTGTTGTGCAACCTACCATACTCTACGCCTGTTGTGTTACCTACACTACTCTACGTCTGTTGTGCTACCTACACTACTCTACGCCTGTTGTGCTACCTACACTACTCTACGCCTGTTGTGCTACTTACACTACACTACGCCTGTTGTGCTACCTACACTACTCTACGCCTGATGTGCTGTACCTACACTACTCTATGCATGTTGTGCTACCTACACTACTCTAGGCCTGTTGTGTTACCTACACTAATCTACCCCTGTTGTGCTACCTACACTACTCTACGTCTGTTGTGCTACCTACACTACTCTACGCTTGTTGTCGTACCTACCCTACTCTACGCCTGTTGTGCTACTTACACTACTCTACGTCTGTTGTGCTACCTACACAACTCTACGCCTGTGGTGCTACCTACCATACTCTACGCCTGTTGTACTACCTACACTACTCTACGTATGTTGTGCTACCTACACTACTATACGCCTGTTGTGCTACCTACACTCTTCTAAGCCTGTTGTGCTACTTACTCTACTCTACGCCTGTTGTGCTACCTACCCTAATCTACGCCTGTTGTGCTACATACACTACTCTAAGCCTGTTGTGCTACATACACTACTCTACGCCTGTTGAGCTACATACACTACTCTAAGCCTATTGTGCTACTTACACTACTCTACGCCTGTTGTGCTACCTACACTACTCTACGCCTGTTGTGCTACCTACACTACTCTACGCTGTTGTACTTACACTACACTACGCCTGTTGTGCTACTTACACTTCACTACGCCTGTTGTGCTTACTTCCATACACATTTCCGGCCTTGATGTGTTATACTCTTATTACTCACTCTGCTGGGTCTGTTAAAGTACTTTACACTACTCTACGCCTGTTGTGCTACCTACACTACTCTATGCCTGTTGTGCTACCTACACTACTCTACGTCTGTTGTGCTACATACACTATTATACGTCTGTTGTGCTACATACACCACTCTACGCCTGTTGTGCTACCTACCCTACTCTACGCCTGTTGTGCTACCTACACTACTCTACGCCTGTTGTGCTACCTACACTACTCTACGCCAGTTGTGCTACCTACACTACTCTACGCCAGTTGTGCTACCTACACTACTCTACGCCTGTTGTGCTACCTACACTGCTCTACGTCTGTTGTGCTACCTACACTACTCTACGCCTGTTGTGCTACATACACTACTCTAAGCCTGTTGTGCTACTTACACTACTCTATGCCTGTTGTGCTACCTACACTACTCTAAGCCTGTTGTGCTACCTACCCTACTCTACGCCTGTTGTGCTACCTACACTACTATACGCCTGTTGTGCTACATACACTACTCTAAGCCTGTTGTGCTACTTACACTACTCTACGCCTGTTGTGCTACATACACTACTCTACGCCTGTTGTGCTACCTACACTGCTCTACGTCTGTTGTGCTACCTACACTACTCTACGCCTGTTGTGCTACATACACTACTCTAAGCCTGTTGTGCTACTTACACTACTCTATGCCTGTTGTGCTACCTACACTACTCTAAGCCTGTTGTGCTACCTACCCTACTCTACGCCTGTTGTGCTACCTACACTACTATACGCCTGTTTTGCTACATACACTACTCTAAGCCTGTTGTGCAACTTACACTACTCTACGCGTGTTGTGCTACCTACACTACTCTACGCCTGTTGTGCTACCTACATTACTCTACGCCTGTTGTGCTACTTACACTACACTACGCCTGTTGTGCTACCTACCCTACTCTACGCCTGTTGTGCTACCTACACTACTATACGCCTGTTTTGCTACATACACTACTCTAAGCCTGTTGTGCAACTTACACTACTCTACGCGTGTTGTGCTACCTACACTACTCTACGCCTGTTGTGCTACCTACATTACTCTACGCCTGTTGTGCTACTTACACTACACTACGCCTGTTGTGCTACCTACACTACACTACGCCTGTTGTGCTACCTACACTACTCTACGCCTGTTGTGCTACCTACACTACTGTAGGCCTGTTGTGCTACCTGCACTACTCTACGCCTGTTGTGCTGCGTACACTACTCTAACCCCTATTGTGCTACATACACTACTCTACGTCTGTTGTGCTACCTACACCACTCTACGCCTGTTGTGCAACCTGCCATACTCTACGCCTGTTGTGCTACCTACATAACTCTACGTCTGTTGTGCTACCTACACTACTCTACGCCTGTTGTGCTACATACACTACTCTACGTCTGTTGTGCTACCTACACTACTCTACGCCTGTTGTGCTACTTACACTACACTACGCCTGTTGTGCTACCTACACTACTCTACGCCTGTTGTGCTACCTACACTACTCTACGTCTGTTGTGCTACCTACACTACTCTACGTCTGTTGTGCTACCAACACTACTCTACGCCTGTTGTGCTACCTACACTACTCTATGCCTGTTGTGCTACCTACACTACTCTACGTCTGTTGTGCTACATACACTACTCTATGCCTGTTGTGCTACCTTCACTACTCTACGTCTGTTGTGCTACATACACTACTCTACGTCTGTTGTGCTACATACACCACTCTACGCCTGTTGTGCTACCTACCCTACTCTACGCCTGTTATGCTACCTACACAACTCTACGCCTGTTGTGCTACCTACACTACTCTACGCCTGTTGTGCTACATACACCACTCTACGCCTGTTGTGCTACCTACCCTACTCTATGCCTTTTGTGCTACCTACAGTACTCTACGCCTGTTGTGCTACCTACACTTCCCCCTACTAGCTAGGCAATTTTACACTATCACGCCTGTTAGCAATTTCAACACCGTGTTCTTACCGTCCGTTGTGCTACCTACCCCACTCTACGCCCATTGTGCCACATACACTACCTCCAAGCCTGCTACTCTACAGCCAATTCATGCCTGCTGTGCTACCTACACCACTCTGCCTGCCTTTGCTACCCACCTAATCTACGCCTGTTGTGCTACCTACACCATCCCCTACGCATGTTGTGCTACATACACTACTTCACGCCTGTTGTGCTACCTACCTACACTCTACGCCTGTTGTGCTACCTACACTACTCTACGCCTGTTGCTACCTTACATTGTTCTACGTCAAGCTGTGCTACTTACACTACACTATGCATGTTGTGCTACCTACACTACTCTAGGCCTGTTGTGTTACCTACACTAATGTACCCCTGTTGTGCTACCTACACTACTCTACGTCTGTTGTGCTACCTACACTACTCTACGCTTGTTGTCGTACATACCCTACTCTACGCCTGTTGTGCTACTTACACTACTCTACGTCTGTTGTGCTACCTACACCACTCTACGCCTGTGGTGCTACCTACCATAATCTACGCCTGTTGTACTACCTACACTACTCTACGTATGTTGTGCTACCTACACTATTCTAAGCCTGTTGTGCTACTTACTCTACTCTACGCCTGTTGTGCCACCTACCCTAATCTACGCCTGTTGTGCTACATACACTACTCTAAGCCTGTTGTGCTACATACACTACTCTACGCCTGTTGAGCTACATACACTACTCTAAGCCTGTTGTGCTACTTACACTACTCTACGCCTGTTGTGCTACCTACACTATGCTACACCTGTTGTGCTACTTACACTACTCTACGCCTGTTGTGCTACTTACAATACACTACGCCTGTTGTGCTACTTACACTTCACTACGCCTGTTGTGCTACCTAAAATACTCTACGCCTGAAGTGCTATACCTACACTACTCTACGTCTGTTGTGCTACCTACACTACTCTACGCCTGTTGTGCTACCTACACTACTCTGTGCCTGTTGTGCTACCTACACTACTCTACGTCTGTTGTGCTACATACACTACTCTACGTCTGTTGTGCTACATACACTACTCTACGTCTGTTGTGCTACATACACCACTCTACGCCTGTTGTGCTACCTACCCTACTCTACGCCTGTTGTGCTACATACACTACTCTACGCCTGTTGTGCTACCTACACTACTCTACGCCAGTTGTGCTACCTACACTACTCTACGCCAGTTGTGCTACCTACACTACTCTACGCCTGTTGTGCTACCTACATTACTCTACGCCAGTTGTGCTACCTACACTACTCTACGCCTGTTGTGCTACCTACACTACTCTACGCCTGTTGTGCTACCTACATTACTCTACGCCTGTTGTGCTACTTACACTACACTACGCCTGTTGTGCTACCTACACTACTCTACGCCTGTTGTGCTACCTACACTACTCTACGCCTGTTGTGCTACCTACACTACTGTAGGCCTGTTGTGCTACCTACACTACTCTACGCCTGTTGTGCTACCTACACTACTCTAACCCCTGTTGTGCTACATACACTACTCTACGTCTGTTGTGCTACCTACACTACTCTACGTCTGTTGTGCTACCTACACCACTCTACGCCTGTTGTGCAACCTACCATACTCTACGCCTGTTGTGTTACCTACACTACTCTACGTCTGTTGTGCTACCTCCACTACTCTACGCCTGTTGTGCTACATACACTGCTCTACGTCTGTTGTGCTACCTACACTACTCTACGCCTGTTGTGCTACATACACTACTCTAAGCCTTTTGTGCTACTTACACTACTCTACGCCTGTTGTGCTACCTACACTACTCTACGTCTGTTGTGCTACCTACACTACTCTACGCCTGTTGTGCTACCTACACTACTCTACGCCTGTTGTGCTACTTACACTACACTACGCCTTTTGTGCTACCTACACTACTCTACGCCTGATGTGCTGTACCTACACTACTCTATGCATTTTGTGCTACCTACACTACTCTAGGCCTGTTGTGTTACCTACACTAATCTACCCCTGTTGTGCTACCTACACTACTCTACGTCTGTTGTGCTACCTACACTACTCTACGCTTGTTGTCGTACCTACCCTACTCTACGCCTGTTGTGCTAATTACACTACTCTACGTCTGTTGTGCTACCTACACCACTCTACGCATGTGGTGCTACCTACCATACTCTACGCCTGTTGTACTACCTACACTACTCTACGTATGTTGTGCTACCTACACTACTCTACGCCTGTTGTGCTACCTACACTATTCTAAGCCTGTTGTGCTACTT
>JAHLWY010002723.1:0-10808 GCA_020002185.1 Paraescarpia echinospica | reverse complement strand
CCTGTTGTGCTACCTACACTACACTACGCCTGTTGTGCTATATACACTACTCTACGCCTGTTGTGCTACCTACACTACTCTACGCCTGTTGTGCTTCTTAAAAAACTCTACGCCTGTTGTGCTACCTACACTACTCTACGCCTGATGTGCTGTACCTACACTACTCTATGCATGTTGTGCTACCTACACTACTCTAGGCCTGTTGTGTTACCTACACTACTCTACGCCTGTTGTGCTACATACACTACTATACGTCTGTTGTGCTACCTACACCACTCTACGCCTGTTGTGCTACCTACGTTACTCTACGCCTGTTGTGCTACCTACACTACTCTACGTATGTTGTGCTACCTACACTACTCTAAGCCTGTTGTGCTACTTACACTACACTACGCCTGTTGTGCTATCTAATCTACTCTACGCCTGTTGTGCTACTTACAATACTCTACGCCTGTTGTGCTACCTACACTACTCTACGCCTGATGTTCTGTACCTAAACTACTCTATGCATGTTGTGCTACCTACACTACTCTAGGCCTGTTGTGCTACCTACACTACTCTACCCCTGTTGTGCTACCTACACTACTCTACGTCTGTTGTGCTACCTACACTACTCTACGCCTGTTGTCCTACCTACCTTACTCTACGCCTGTTGTGCTACATACACTACTCTACGTCTGTTGTGATACCTACACCACTCTACGCCTGTTGTGCTACCTACCATACTCTAAGCCTGTTGTGCTACTTACATTACTATACGCCTGTTGTGCTACCTACACCACACCACACAGCCTGTTGTACATTCACTTCAGCCTGTTGTGCTACTGTACACTACTCCTACGCCTGCTGTGAAGCATTTCTTACACTACTCTCCACGCCTGCTGTGCTACCCACACTACACCACGCCCTGCCAGGCCATACCTACACCACTCCATGCATGTTGTACCTACAATACTATAGGCCTGTTGTGCTACCCACACCACTCTACCCCCATTGTGCTACCTACACTACTTCCACGTCTGCTGTGCTACCTGCCACCATTCTCCCACGCCTGTTGTCCCACCTACCCCACTCTACGCCCGTTGAGCTACATACACTCACTCACGTCTGTTTCAGCTACCTAATAACCACCCCACGCCCATTGTACTCACCCACCATACCTAAGCCTGTTGTGCTACTTACATTGCTTCCCACGCCTGTTGTGCCACCTACACTACTCTACGCCTGTTGTGCTACCTACACTACTCTACGCCTGTTGTGCTACCTACACTACTCTACGCCTGTTGTGCTACCTACACTACTCTACGCCTGTTGTGCTACCTACACTACTCTACGCCTGATGTGCTGTACCTACACTACTCTATGCATGTTGTGCTACCTACACTACTCTAGGCCTGTTGTGCTACCTACACTACTCTACCCCTGTTATGCTACCTACACTACTCTACGTCTATTGTGCTACCTACACTACTCTACGCTTGTTGTCCTACCTACCCTACTCTACGCCTGTTGTGCTACCTACCATACTCTACGCCTGTTGTGCTACCTACACTACTCTACGTATGTTGTGCTACCTACACTACTCTAAGCCTGTTGTGCTACTTACACTTCTCTACGCCTGTTGTGCTACCTACACTACTCTACGTCTGTTGTGCTACCTACACTACTCTACGCCTGTTGTGCTACTTACACTACACTACGCCTGTTGTGCTATCTACAATACTCTACGCCTGTTGTGCTACGTACACTACTCTACGCCTGTTGTGCTACTTACACTACTCTACGCCTGTTGTGCTACCTACACTACACTACGCCTGTTGTGCTATACCTACACTACTCTATGCATGTTGTGCTACCTACAATACTATAGGCCTGTTGTGCTACCTACACTACTCTACCCCTATTGTGCTACCTACACTACTCTACGTCTGTTGTGCTACCTACACTACTCTACGCCTGTTGTCCTACCTACCCTACTCTACGCCTGTTGAGCTACATACACTACTCTACGTCTGTTGTGCTACCTACACCACTCTACGCCTATTGTACTACCTACCATACTCTAAGCCTGTTGTGCTACTTACATTACTCTACGCCTGTTGTGCTACCTACACTACACTACGCCTGTTGTGCTATCTACACTTCTCTACGCCTGTTGTGCTACCTACACTACTCTACGCCTGATGTGCTGTACCTACACTACTCTATGCATGTTTTGCTACCTACACTACTCTAGGCCTGTTGTGCTACCTACACTACTCTACCCCTGTTATGCTACCTACACTACTCTACGTCTGTTGTGCTACCTACACTACTCTACGCTTGTTGTCCTACCTACCCTACTCTACGGCTGTTGTGCTACCTACCATACTCTACGCCTGTTGTGCTACCTACACTACTCTACGTATGTTGTGCTACCTACACTACTCTACGCCTGTTGTGCTACATACACTACTCTAAGCCTGTTGTGCTACTTACACTTCTCTACGCCTGTTGTGCTACCTACACTACTCTACGTCTGTTGTGCTACCTACACTACTCTACGTCTGTTGTGCTACATACACTACTCTACGCCTGTTGTGCTACTTACACTACACTACGCCTGTTGTGCTATCTAATCTACTCTACGCCTGTTGTGCTACTTACAATACTCTACGCCTGTTGTGCTACCTACACTACTCTACGCCTGATGTTCTGTACCTAAACTACTCTATGCATGTTGTGCTACCTACACTACTCTAGGCCTGTTGTGCTACCTACACTACTCTACCCCTGTTGTGCTACCTACACTACTCTACGGCTGTTGTGCTACCTACACTACTCTACGCCTGTTGTCCTACCTACCATACTCTACGCCTGTTGTGCTACATACACTACTCTACGTCTGTTGTGATACCTACACCACTCTACGCCTGTTGTGCTACCTACCATACTCTAAGCCTGTTGTGCTACTTACATTACTCTACGCCTGTTGTGCTACTTACACTACACTACGCCTGTTGTGCTATCTACACTACTCTACGCCTGTTGTGCTACCTACACTACTCTACGCCTGTTGTGCTACTTACAATTGTCTACGCCTGTTGTGCTACCTACACTACTCTACGCCTGATGTGCTGTACCTACACTACTCTAAGCATGTTGTGCTACTTACACTACACTAGGCCTGTTGTGCTACCTACACTACTCTACCCCTGTTATGCTACCTACACTACTCTACGTCTGTTGTGCTACCTACACTACTCTACGCCTGTTGTCCTACCTACCTTACTCTACGCCTGTTGTGCTACATACACTACTCTACGTCTGTTGTGATACCTACACCACTCTACGCCTGTTGTGCTACCTACCATACTCTAAGCCTGTTGTGCTACTTACATTACTCTACGCCTGTTGTGCTACTTACACTACACTACGCCTGTTGTGCTATCTACCATACTCTACGCCTGTTGTGCTACCTACCATACTCTACGCCTGTTGTGCTACCTACACTACTCTACGTATGTTGTGCTACCTAAACTACTCTAAGCCTGTTGTGCTACTTACACTTCTCTACGCCTGTTGTGCTACCTACACTACTCTACGCCTGTTGTGCTACCTACACTACTCTACGTCTGTTGTGCTACCTACACTACTCTACGTCTGTTGTGCTACTTACACTACACTACGCCTGTTGTGCTATCTACACTACTCTACGCCTGTTGTGCTACGTACACTACTCTACGCCTGTTGTGCTACTTACACTACTCTACGCCTGTTGTGCTACCTACACTACACTACGCCTGATGTGCTATACCTACACTACTCTATGCATGTTGTGCTACCTACACTACTCTAGGCCTGTTGTGCTACCTACACTACTCTACCCCTGTTGTGCTACCTACACTACTCTACGTCTGTTGTGCTACCTACACTACTCTACGCCTGTTGTCCTACCTACCCTACTCTACGCCTGTTGAGCTACATACACTACTCTACGTCTGTTGTGCTACCTACACCACTCTACGCCTATTGTACTACCTACCATACTCTAAGCCTGTTGTGCTACTTACATTACTCTACGCCTGTTGTGCTACCTACACTACACTACGCCTGTTGTGCTATCTACACTACTCTACGCCTGTTGTGCTACCTACACTACTCTACGCCTGTTGTGCTACTTAAAAAACTCTACGCCTGTTGTGCTACCTACACTACTCTACGCCCGATGTGCTTTCGTACCTACTCTACGTCTGTTGTGATACCTACACCACTCTACGCCTGTTGTGCTACCTACCTTACTCTAAGCCTGTTGTGCTACTTACATTACTCTACGCCTGTTGTGCTACTTACACTACACTACGCCTGTTGTGCTATCTACACTACTCTACGCCTGTTGTGCTACCTACACTACTCTACGCCTGTTGTGCTACTTACAATACTCTACGCCTGTTGTGCTACCTACACTACTCTACGCCTGATGTGCTGTACCTACACTACTCTATGCATGTTGTGCTACTTACACTACACTAGGCCTGTTGTGCTACCTACACTACTCTACCCCTGTTATGCTACCTACACTACTCTACGTCTGTTGTGCTACCTACACTACTCTACGCCTGTTGTCCTACCTACCTTACTCTACGCCTGTTGTGCTACATACACTACTCTACGTCTGTTGTGATACCTACACCACTCTACGCCTGTTGTGCTACCTACCATACTCTAAGCCTGTTGTGCTACTTACATTACTCTACGCCTGTTGTGCTACTTACACTACACTACGCCTGTTGTGCTATCTACCATACTCTACGCCTGTTGTGCTACCTACCATACTCTACGCCTGTTGTGCTACCTACACTACTCTACGTATGTTGTGCTACCTAAACTACTCTAAGCCTGTTGTGCTACTTACACTTCTCTACGCCTGTTGTGCTACCTACACTACTCTACGCCTGTTGTGCTACCTACACTACTCTACGTCTGTTGTGCTACCTACACTACTCTACGCCTGTTGTGCTACTTACACTACACTACGCCTGTTGTGCTATCTACACTACTCTACGCCTGTTGTGCTACGTACACTACTCTACGCCTGTTGTGCTACTTACACTACTCTACGCCTGTTGTGCTACCTACACTACACTACGCCTGATGTGCTATACCTACACTACTCTATGCATGTTGTGCTACCTACACTACTCTAGGCCTGTTGTGCTACCTACACTACTCTACCCCTGTTGTGCTACCTACACTACTCTACGTCTGTTGTGCTACCTACACTACTCTACGCCTGTTGTCCTACCTACCCTACTCTACGCCTGTTGAGCTACATACACTACTCTACGTCTGTTGTGCTACCTACACCAGTCTACGCCTATTGTACTACCTACCATACTCTAAGCCTGTTGTGCTACTTACATTACTCTACGCCTGTTGTGCTACCTACACTACACTACGCCTGTTGTGCTATCTACACTACTCTACGCCTGTTGTGCTACCTACACTACTCTACGCCTGTTGTGCTACTTAAAAAACTCTACGCCTGTTGTGCTACCTACACTACTCTACGCCTGATGTGCTGTACCTACACTACTCTATGCATGTTTTGCTACCTACACTACTCTAGGCCTGTTGTGCTACCTACACTACTCTACCCCTGTTATGCTACCTACACTACTCTACGTCTGTTGTGCTACCTACACTACTCTACGCTTGTTGTCCTACCTACCCTACTCTACGCCTGTTGTGCTACCTACCATACTCTACGCCTGTTGTGCTACCTACACTACTCTACGTATGTTGTGCTACCTACACTACTCTACGCCTGTTGTGCTACATACACTACTCTAAGCCTGTTGTGCTACTTACACTTCTCTACGCCTGTTGTGCTACCTACACTACTCTACGTCTGTTGTGCTACCTACACTACTCTACGTCTGTTGTGCTACATACACTACTCTACGCCTGTTGTGCTACTTACACTACACTACGCCTGTTGTGCTATCTAATCTACTCTACGCCTATTGTGCTACTTACAATACTCTACGCCTGTTGTGCTACCTACACTACTCTACGCCTGATGTTCTGTACCTAAACTACTCTATGCATGTTGTGCTACCTACACTACTCTAGGCCTGTTGTGCTACCTACACTACTCTAACCCTGTTGTGCTACCTACACTACTCTACGTCTGTTGTGCTACCTACACTACTCTACGCCTGTTGTCCTACCTACCATACTCTACGCCTGTTGTGCTACCTACACTACACTACGCCTGTTGTGCTATACCTACACTACTCTATGCATGTTGTGCTACCTACAATACTATAGGCCTGTTGTGCTACCTACACTACTCTACCCCTATTGTGCTACCTACACTACTCTACGTCTGTTGTGCTACCTACACTACTCTACGCCTGTTGTCCTACCTACCCTACTCTACGCCTGTTGAGCTACATACACTACTCTACGTCTGTTGTGCTACCTACACCACTCTACGCCTATTGTACTACCTACCATACTCTAAGCCTGTTGTGCTACTTACATTACTCTACGCCTGTTGTGCTACCTACACTACACTACGCCTGTTGTGCTATCTACACTACTCTACGCCTGTTGTGCTACCTACACTACTCTACGCCTGTTGTGCTACTTACACTACACTACGCCTGTTGTGCTACCTACACTACTCTACGCCTGATGTGCTGTACCTACACTACTCTATGCATGTTGTGCTACCTACACTACTCTAGGCCTGTTGTGTTACCTACACTACTCTACGCCTGTTGTGCTACATACACTACTATACGTCTGTTGTGCTACCTACACCACTCTACGCCTGTTGTGCTACCTACGTTACTCTACGCCTGTTGTGCTACCTACACTACTCTACGTATGTTGTGCTACCTACACTACTCTACGCCTGTTGTGCTACATACACTACTCTAAGCCTGTTGTGCTACTTACACTTCTCTACGCCTGTTGTGCTACCTACACTACTCTACGCCTGTTGTGCTACCTACACTACTCTACGTCTGTTGTGCTACCTACACTACTCTACGCCTGTTGTGCTACTTACACTACACTACGCCTGTTGTGCTATCTACAATACTCTACGCCTGTTGTGCTTCGTACACTACTCTACGCCTGTTGTGCTACTTAAACTACTCTACGCCTGTTGTGCTACCTACACTACACTACGCCTGTTGTGCTATACCTACACTACTCTATGCATGTTGTGCTACCTACAATACTATAGGCCTGTTGTGCTACCTACACTACTCTACCCCTGTTGTGCTACCTACACTACTCTACGTCTGTTGTGCTACCTACACTACTCTACGCCTGTTGACCTACCTACCCTACTCTACGCCTGTTGAGCTACATACACTACTCTACGTCTGTTGTGCTACCTACACCACTCTACGCCTGTTGTGCTACCTACCATACTCTAAGCCTGTTGTGCTACTTACATTACTCTACGCCTGTTGTGCTACCTACACTACACTACGCCTGTTGTGCTATCTACACTACTCTACGCCTGTTGTGCTACCTACACTACTCTACGCCTGTTGTGCTACTTAAAAAACTCTACGCCTGTTGTGCTACCTACACTACTCTACGCCTGATGTGCTGTACCTACACTACTCTATGCATGTTGTGCTACCTACACTACTCTAGGCCTGTTGTGCTACCTACACTACTCTACCCCTGTTATGCTACCTACACTAATCTACGTCTGTTGTGCTACCTACACTACTCTACGCTTGTTGTCCTACCTACCCTACTCTACGCCTGTTGTGCTACCTACCATACTCTACGCCTGTTGTGCTACCTACACTACTTTACGTATGTTGTGCTACCTACACTACTCTACGCCTGTTGTGCTATATACACTACTCTAAGCCTGTTGTGCTACTTACACTTCTCTACGCCTGTTGTTCTACCTACACTACTCTACGTCTATTGTGCTACCTACACTACTCTACGTCTGTTGTGCTACATACACTACTCTACGCCTGTTGTGCTACTTACACTACACTACGCCTGTTGTGCTATCTAATCTACTCTACGCCTTTTGTGCTACTTAAAATATTCTACGCCTGTTGTGCTACCTACACTACTCTACGCCTGATGTTCTGTACCTACACTACTCTATGCATGTTGTGCTACCTACACTACTCTAGGCCTGTTGTGCTACCTACACTACTCTACCCCTGTTGTGCTACCTACACTACTCTACGTCTGTTGTGCTACCTACACTACTCTACGCCTGTTGTCCTACCTACCATACTCTACGCCTGTTGTGCTACATACACTACTCTACGTCTGTTGTGATACCTACACCACTCTACGCCTGTTGTGCTACCTACCTTACTCTAAGCCTGTTGTGCTACTTACATTACTCTACGCCTGTTGTGCTACTTACACTACACTACGCCTGTTGTGCTATCTACACTACTCTACTCCTGTTGTGCTACCTACACTACTCTACGCCTGTTGTGCTACCTACACTACTCTACGCCTGTTGTGCTACTTACAATACTCTACGCCTGTTGTGCTACCTACACTACTCTACGCCTGATGTGCTGTACCTACACTACTCTATGCATGTTGTGCTACTTACAATACTCTAGGCCTGTTGTGCTACCTACACTACTCTACCCCTGTTGTGCTACCTACACTACTCTACGTCTGTTGTGCTACCTACACTACTCTACGCTTGTTGTCCTACCTACCCTATTCTACGCCTGTTATGCTACATACAATACTCTACGTCTGTTGTGCTACCTACACCACTCTACGCCTGTTGTGCTACCTACACTACTCTACGCCTGTTGTGCTACCTAAACTACTCTACGCCTGTTGTGCTACTTACACTACTCTACGTCTGTTGTGCTACATACTCTACACTACGCCTGATGTGCTATACCTACACTACTCTATGCATGTTGTGCTATCTACACTACTCTAGGCCTGTTGTGTTACCTACACTACTCTACCCCTGTTGTGCTACCTACAATACTCTACGTCTGTTGTGCTACCTACACTAATCTACGCCTGTTATCCTACCTACCCTACTCTACGCCTGTTGTGCTACATACACTACTCTACGTCTGTTGTGATACCTACACCACTCTACGCCTGTTGTGCTACCTACCATACTCTAAGCCTGTTGTGCTACTTACATTACTATACGCCTGTTGTGCTACCTACACTACTCTACGCCTGTTGTGCTACCTACACTACTCTACGCCTGTTGTGATACTTACACTAAACTACGCCTGTTGTGCTACCCGTATTAATCTCCTCTGCCATTGCCAGGATACCTCTTTACACCAATTCCACGACTATTTCGCCGCACACTACTTCCCCTACGCCCGTTGTGCCACTTTACACCGCCAGCACTACGCCCCGTTGTGCTACCTACCACTCTTACGCCCGATGCCATACCCACAATTCACTGTACGTACGTTGTGCCACCCACACCACCGCAGGCCTGTTGTGCTACCTACACTACTCTACGCCTGTTGTGCTACCTACACTACTCTACCCCTGTTGTGCTACATACACTACTCTACGTCTGTTGTGCTACCTACACTACTCTACGTCTGTTGAGCTACCTACACCACTATACGCCTGTTGTGCAACCTACCATACTCTACGCCTGTTGTGCTACCTACACTACTCTACGTCTGTTGTGCTACCTACACTACTCTACGCCTGTTGTGCTACATACACTGCTCTACGCCTGTTGTGCAACCTACCATAATCTACGCCTGTTGTGCTACCTAAATTACTCTACGTCTGTTGTGCTACCTACACTACTCTACGCCTGTTGTGCTACATACACTGCTCTACGTCTGTTGTGCTACCTACACTACTCTACGCTTGTTGTGCTACATACACTACTGTAAGCCTGTTATGCTACTTACTCTACTCTACGCCTGTTGTGCTACCTACACTACTCTACGTCTGTTGTGCTACCTTCACTACTCTACGTCTGTTGTGCTACTTACACTACACTACGCCTGTTGTGCTATCTACACTACTCTACGCCTGTTGTGCTACGTACACTACTCTACGCCTGTTGTGCTACTTACACTACTCTACGCCTGTTGTGCTACCTACACTACTCTACGCCTGTTGTGCTACCTACACTACTCTACGCCTGTTGTGCTATTTACAATACTCTACGCCTGTTGTGCTACCTACACTACTCTACGCCTGATGTGCTGTACCTATACTACTCTATGCATATTGTGCTACCTACACTACTCTACGCCTGATGTGCTGTACCTACACTACTCTATGCATGTTGTGCTACTTACACTACTCTAGGCCTGTTGTGCTACCTACACTACTCTACCCCTGTTGTGCTACCTACACTACTCTACGTCTGTTGTGCTACCTACACTACTCTACGCTTGTTGTCCTACCTACCCTATTCTACGCCTGTTATGCTACATACACTACTCTACGTCTGTTGTGCTACCTACACTACTCTACGCCTGTTGTGCTACATACACTGCTCTACGCCTGTTGTGCAACCTACCATACTCTACGCCTCTTGTGCTACCTAAACTACTCTACGTCTGTTGTGCTACCTACATTACTCTACGCCTGTTGTGCTACATACACTGCTCTACGTCTGTTGTGCTACCTACACTACTCTACGCCTGTTGTGCTACATACACTACTCTAAGCCTGTTGTGCTACTTACACTTCTCTACGCCTGTTGTGCTACCTACACTACTCTACGCCTGTTGTGCTACCTACACTACTCTACGTCTGTTGTGCTACCTACACTACTCTACGCCTGTTGT
>JAHLWY010002722.1:0-10808 GCA_020002185.1 Paraescarpia echinospica | reverse complement strand
TGTATACTGGACTCTGATGTTTGAATTTATACACTGGCCTCTGATGTTTGAACTTGTATACTGGCCTCTGATTTTTGAACTTGTATACTGGCCTCTGATGCTTGAACTTGTATACTTGCCCCTGATGTTTGAACGTGTATACTGGCCTCTGATTTTTGAATGTTTTTACAGGCCTCTGATGCTTGAAATTATATACTGGACCCTGATGTTTGAATTTGTATACTGGCTTCTGATGCTTGAACTTGTGTACTTGCCTCTGGTGTTTTAATGTGTATACTTGCCTCTGATTTTTGAATGTGTATACAGGCGTCTGATGCTTGAACTTGTATACTGGCCTCTGATGTTTGGATTTGTATTCTGACCTCTGATTTTTGAACTTGTATACTGGCCTCTGATGTTTGAATTTGTATATTGGCCTCTGATGTTTGAATATGTATATTGGCCTCTGATGTTTGAACTTGTATACTGGCCTCTGATGCTTGAATGTGTATACTAGCCTCTGATGCTTGAACTTGTATAATGGCCTCTGATGTTTGAACATGTATACTGGCCTCTGATTTTTCAATATGTATACTGGACTCTGATGTTTGAATTTGTATACTGGCCTCTGATGTTTGAATTTGTATACTGGCCTCTGATTTTTGAACTTGTATACTGGCCTCTGACGCTTGAACTTGTATACTTGCCTCTGATGTTTGAATGTGTATACTGGCCTCTGATTTTTGAATGTGTTTACAGGCCTCTGATGCTTGAACTTGTATACTGGCCTCTGATGTTTGAATTTGTATACTGACCTCTGATTTTTGAACTTGTATACTGGCCTCTGATGTTTGAATTTGTATATTGGCCTCTGATGCTTGAATGTGTATACTGGCCTGTGATGTTTGAATTTGTATACTGGCCTTTGATGCTTGAACTTGTATACTTGTCTCTGATGTTTGAATGTGTATATTGGCCTCTGATTTTTGAATGTGTATACTGGCCTCTGATGTTTGAACTTGTATACTGCCCTCTGATGCTTGAATGTGTATAATGGCCTCTGATGCTTGAATATGTATACTGGCCTCTGATGTTTTAATTTGTATACTGACCTTTGATGCTTGAACTTGTATACTTGTCTCTGATGTTTGAATGTGTATATTGGCCTCTGATTTTTGAATGTGTATACTGGCCTCTGATGTTTGAACTTGTATACTGGCCTCTGATGCTTGAATGTATATACTGGCATCTGATGCTTGAATGTGTATACTGGCCTCTGATGCTTCAATTTGTATACTGGCCTCTGATGCTTGAACTTGTATACTGGCCTCTGATGTTTTAACTTGTATACTGGCCTCTGATGTTTGAACTTGTATACTGGCCTCTGATGCTTGAATGTGTATACTGGCCTCTGACGCTTGAACTTGTATACTGGCCTCTGATGTTTGAACATGTATACTGGCCTCTGATTTATCAATGTGTATACTGGACTCTGATGTTTGAAATTGTATACTGGCCTCTGATGCTTGAATGTGTGTATTGGTATCTGATGCTTTAACTTTTATACTGGCTTCTGATGTTTGAACTGGTATACTGGCCTCTGATGTTTGAACATGTATACTGGCCTCTGATTTTTCAATGTGTATACTGGACTCTGATGTTTGAACTTGTATACTGGCCTCCGATGCTTGAATGTGTGTATTGGTATCTGATGCTTTAACTTTTATACTGGCTTCTGATGTTTGAACTGGTATACTGGCCTCTGATGCTTGAACTTGTATACATGCCACTGATTTTTGAATGTGTATAATGGCTTCTGATTTTTGAATGTGTACACTGGCCTCTGATGTTTGAATTTGTATACTGGCCTCTGAAGGCTTGAACTTGTATAATGGCCTCTGATGTTTGAATTTGTATACTGGCCTCTGATGATTGAATTTGTGTACTGGCCTCTGATGTTTTAATTTGTATACTGACCTCTGATGCTTGAACTTGTATACTTGTCTGTGATGTTTGAATGTGTATATTGGCCTCTGATTTTTGAATGTGTATACTGGCCTCTGATGCTTGAACTTGTATACTGGCCTCTGATGTTTGAATGTATATACTGGCCTCTGATGTTTGAACTTGTATACTGGCCTCTGATGCTTGAATGTATATACTGGCCTCTGATGCTTGAATGTGTATACTGGCCTCTGGTGCTTGAATTTGTATACTGGCCTCTGATGCTTGAACTTGTATACTGGCCTCTGATGTTTTAACTTGTATACTGGCCTCTGATGTTTGAACTTGTATACTGGCCTCTGATGCTTGAATGTGTATACTAGCCTTTGATGTTTGAACTTGTATACTGGCCTCTGATGTTTGAACATGTATACTGGCCTCTGATTTTTCAATGTGTATACTGGACTCTGATGTTTGAAATTGTATACTGGCCTCTGATGTTTGAACTTGTATACTGGCCTCTGATTTTTGAACTTGTATACTGGCCTCTGATGCTTGAACTTGTATACTGGCCTCTGATGTTTGAATGTGTATACTAGCCTCTGATGCTTGAACTTGTATACTGGCCTCAAATGTTTGAATGTGTATACTGGCCTCTGGAGCTTGAACTTGTATACTGGCCTTTGACGTTTGAACTTGTATACTGGCCTCTGATGCTTGAATGTGTACACTGGCCTGTGATGTTTGAATTTGTATACTAACCTCAGATGTTTGAACTTGTATACTGGCCTCTGATGTTTGAATGTGTATACTGGCCTTTGATGTTTGAACTTGTATACTGGCCTCTGATGCTTGAATGTGTATACTGGCCTCTGATGTTTTAATTTGTATACTGACCTCTGATGCTTGAACTTGTATACTTGTCTCTGATGTTTGAATGTGGATATTGGCCTCTGATTTTTGAATGTGTATACTGGCCTCTGAAGTTTGAATGTGTATACTGGCCTCTGATGCTTCAAGTTGTATACTGGCCTCTGATGCTTGAACTTGTATACTGGCCTCTGATGTTTGAATGTATATACTGGCCTCTGATGTTTGAACTTGTATACTGGCCTCTGATGCTTGAATATATATACTGGCCTCTGATGCTTGAATTTGTATACTGGCCTCTGATGCTTGAACTTGTATACTGGCCTCTGATGTTTTAACTTGTATACTGGCCTCTGATGTTTGACCTTGTATACTGGCCTCTGATGCTTGAATGTATATACTGGCCTCTGATGCTTGAACTTGTATACTGGCCTCTGATGTTTGAACTTGTATACTGGCCTCTGATTTTTCAAAGTGTATACTGGACTCTGATGTTTGAATTTGTATACTGGCCTCTGATGTTTGAACTTGTATACTGGCCTCTGATTTTTGAACTTGTATACTGGCCTCATATGCTTGAACTTGTATACTTGCCCCTGAAGTTTGAACGTGTATACTGGCCTCTGATTTTTGAATGTTTTTACAGGCCTCTGATGCTTGAAATTGTATACTGGACTCTGATGTTTGAATTTGTATACTGGCCTCTGATGTTTTAACTTGTATACTGGCTTCTGATGCTTGAACTTGTACACTTGCCTCTGGTGTTTTAATGTGTATACTTGCCTCTGATTTTTGAATGTGTATACAGGCTTCTGATGCTTGAACTTGTATACTGGCCTCTGATGTTTGGATTTGTATTCTGACCTCTGATTTTTGAACTTGTATACTGGCCTCTGATGTTTGAATTTGTATATTGGCCTCTGATGTTTGAATATGTATACTGGCCTCTGATGTTTGAATTTTTATACTGGCCTCTGATGTTTGAACTTGTAAACTGGCCTCTGATGCTTGAATGTATATACTGGCCTCTGATGCTTGAATGTGTATACTGGCCTCTGATGCTTGAATTTGTATACTGGCCTCTGATGCTTGAACTTGTATACTGGCCTCTGATGCTTGAATGTGTACACTGGCCTGTGTTGTTTGAATTTGTATACTGACCTCAGATGTTTGAATTTGTATACTGGCCTCTGATGTTTGAATGTGTATACTGGCCTTTGATGTTTGAACTTGTATACTGGCCTCTGATGCTTGAATGTGTATACTGGCCTCTGATGTTTTAATTTGTATACTGACCTCTGATGCTTGAACTTGTATACTTGTCTCTGATGTTTGAATGTGTATATTGGCCTCTGATTTTTGAATGTATATACTGGCCTCTGAAGTTTGAATGTGTATACTGGCCTCTGATGCTTCAAGTTGTATACTGGCCTCTGATGCTTGAACTTGTATATTGGCCTCTGATGTTTGAATGTGTATACTGGCCTCTGATGTTTGAACTTGTATACTGGCCTCTGATGCTTGAATATATATACTGGCCTCTGATGCTTGAATTTATATACTGGCCTCTGATGCTTGAACTTGTATACTGGCCTCTGATGTTTTAACTTGTATACTGGCCTCTGATGTTTTAACTTGTATACTGGCCTCTGATGCTTGAATGTGTATACTAGCCTCTGATGCTTGAACTTGTATACTGGCCTCTGATGTTTGAACATGTATACTGGCCTCTGATTTTTCAATGTGTATACTGGACTCTGATGTTTGAATTTGTATACTGCCCTCTGATGTTTGAACTTGTATACTGGCCTCTGATTTTTGAACTTGTATACTGGCCTCTGATGCTTGAACTTGTATACTTGCCCCTGATGTTTGAACGTGTATACTGGCCTCTGATTTTTGAATGTTTTTACAGGCCTCTGATGCTTTAAATTGTATACTGGCCTCTGATGTTTGAATTTGTATACTGGCCTCTGATGTTTTAACTTGTATACTGGCTTCTGATGCTTGAACTTGTATACTTGCCTCTGGTGTTTTAATGTGTATACTTGCCTCTGATTTTTGAATGTGTATACAGGCGTCTGATTCTTGAACTTGTATACTGGCCTCTGATGTTTGGATTTGTATTCTGACCTCTGATTTTTGAACTTGTATACTGGCCTCTGATGTTTGAATTTGTATATTGGCCTCTGATGTTTGAATATGTATACTGGCCTCTGATGTTTGAATTTTTATACTGGCCTCTGATGTTTGAACTTGTAAACTGGCCTCTGATGCTTGAATGTATATACTGGCCTCTGATGCTTGAATGTGTATACTGGCCTCTGATGCTTGAATTTGTATACTGGCCTCTGATGCTTGAACTTGTATACTGGCCTCTGATATTTGGATTTGTATACTTGCCTCTGATTTTTGAACTTGTATGCTGGCCTCTGATGTTTGAATTTGTATACTGGCCTCTGATGTTTGAATGTGTATACTGGCCTCTGGTGTTTAAATTTGTATACTGGCCTCTGATGTTTGAACTTGTATACTGGCCTCTGATGCTTGAATGTATATACAGGCCTCTGATGCTTGAATGTGTATACTGGCCTCTGATGTTTGAACATGTATACTGACCTCTGATGTTTCAATATATATACTGGACTCTGATGTTTGAACTTGTATACTTGCCTCTGATGCTTGAATGTGTGTATTGTCCTCTGCTGCTTCAACTTTTATACTGGCTTCTGATGTTTGTACTTGTATACTGGCATCTGATGCTTGAACTTGTTTACTGGCCTCTACTGTTTGAACTTGTATACTGGCCTCTGATGCTTGAATGTGTATACCGGCCTCTGAAGTTTGAATGTGTATACTGGCCTCTGATGCTTGAAGTTGTATACTGGCCTCTGATGCTTGAACTTGTATACTGGCCTCTGATGTTTGAATGTATATACTGGCCTCTGATGTTTCAACTTCTATACTGGCCTCTGATGCTTGAATGTATATACTGGCCACTGATGCTTGAATGTGTATACTGGCCTCTGGTGCTTGAATTTGTATACTGGCCTCTGATGCTTGAAATTGTATACTGGCCTCTGATGTTTTAACTTGTATACTGGCCTCTGATGTTTTAACTTGTATACTGGCCACCGATGCTTGAATGTGTATACTAGCCTCTGATGCTTGAACTTGTATACTGGCCTCTGATGTTTGAACATGTATACTGGCCTCTGATTTTTCAATATGTATACTGGACTCTGATGTTTGAATTTGTATACTGGCCTCTGATGTTTGAACTTGTATACTGGCCTCTGATTTTTGAACTTGTATACTGGCCTCTGATGCTTGAACTTGTATACTTGCCCCTGTTGTTTGAACGTGTATACTGGCCTCTGATTTTTGAATGTTTTTACAGGCCTCTGATGCTTGAAATTGTATACTGGACTCTGATGTTTGAATTTGTATACTGGCCTCTGATGTTTTAACTTGTATACTGGCTTCTGATGCTTGAACTTGTATACTTGCCTCTGGTGTTTTAATGTGTATACTTGCCTCTGATTTTTGAATGTGTATACAGGCGTCTGATGCTTGAACTTGTATACTGGCCTCGGATGTTTGGATTTGTATTCTGACCTCTGATTTTTGAACTTGTATACTGGCCTCTGATGTTTGAATTTGTATATTGGCCTCTGATGTTTGAATATGTATACTGGCCTCTGATGTTTGAATTTGTATACTGGCCTCTGATGTTTGAACTTGTATACTGGCCTCTGATGCTTGAATGTATATACCGGCCTCTGATGCTTGAATGTGTATACTGGCCTCTGATGCTTGAATTTGTATACTGGCCTCTGATGCTTGAACTTGTATACTGGCCTCTGATGTTTGGATTTGTATACTTGCCTCTGATTTTTGAACTTGTATGCTGGACTCTGATGTTTGAATTTGTACACTGGCCTCTGATGTTTGAATTTGTATACTGGCTTCTGATGTTTGAATGTGTATACTGGCCTCTGGTGTTTAAATTTGTATACTGGCCTCTGATGTTTGAACTTGTATACTGGCTTCTGATGTTTGAACTTGTATACTGGCCTCTGATTTTTGAACTTGTATACTGGCCTCTGATGCTTGAACTTGTATACTGGCCTCTGATGTTTGAATGTGTATACTGGCCTCTGATGCTTGAACTTGACTGAATGTATACTGGCCTCTGGAGCTTGAACATGTATACTGGCCTTTGATGTTTGAACTTGTATACTGGCCTCTGATGCTTGAATGTGTACACTGGCCTGTGATGTTTGAATTTGTATACTGACCTCAGATGTTTGAACTTGTATACTGGCCTCTGATGTTTGATGTGTATACTGGCCTTTGATGTTTGAACTTGTATACTGGCCTCTGATGCTTGAATGTGTATACTGGCCTCTGATGTTTTAATTTGTATACTGACCTCTGATGCTTGAACTTGTATACTTGTCTCTGATGTTTGAATGTGGATATTGGCCTCTGATTTTTGAATGTGTATACTGGCATCTGAAGTTTGAATGTGTATACTGGCCTCTGATGCTTCAAATTGTATACTGGCCTCTGATGCTTGAACTTGTATACTGGCCTCTGATGTTTGAATGTGTATACTGGCCTCTGATGTTTGAACTTGTATACTGGCCTCTGATGTTTGAATATATATACTGGCCTCTGATGCTTGAATTTGTATACTGGCCTCTGATGCTTGAACTTGTATACTGGCCTCTGATGTTTTAACTTGTATACTGGCCTCTGATGTTTGACCTTGTATACTGGCCTCTGATGCTTGAATGTATATACTAGCCTCTGATGCTTGAACTTGTATACTGGCCTCTGATGTTTGAACATGTATACTGGCCTCTGATTTTTCAAAGTGTATACTGGACTCTGATGTTTGAATTTGTATACTGGCCTCTGATGTTTGAACTTGTATACTGGCCTCTGATTTTTGAACTTGTATACTGGCCTCTGATGCTTGAACTTGTATACTTGCCCCTGATGTTTGAACGTGTATACTGGCCTCTGATTTTTGAATGTTTTTACAGGCCTCTGATGCTTGAAATTGTATACTGGCCTCTGATGTTTGAATTTGTATACTGGCCTCTGATGTTTTAACTTGTATACTGGCTTCTGATGCTTGAACTTGTATACTTGCCTCTGGTGTTTTAATGTGTATACTTGCCTCTGATTTTTGAATGTGTATACAGGCGTCTGATGCTTGAACTTGTATACTGGCCTCTGATGTTTGGATTTGTATTCTGACCTCTGATTTTTGAACTTGTATACTGGCCTCTGATGTTTGAATTTGTATATTGGCCTCTGATGTTTGAATATGTATACTGGCCTCTGATGTTTGAATTTTTATACTGGCCTCTGATGTTTGAACTTGTATACTGGCCTCTGATGCTTGAATGTGTATACTGGCCTCTGATGCTTGAATGTGTATACTGGTCTCTGATGCTTGAACTTGTATACTGGCCTCTGATGCTTGAACTTCTATCCTGGCCTCTGATGTTTGGATTTGTATACTTGCCTCTGATTTTTGAATTTGTATGCTGGCCTCTGATGTTTGAATTTGTACACTGGCCTCTGATGTTTGAATTTGTATACTGGCCTCTGATGTTTGAATGTGTATACTGGCCTCTGGTGTTTAAATTTGTATACTGGCCTCTGATGTTTGAACATGTATACTGGCCTCTCATGCTTGAATGTATATACTGGCCTCTGATGCTTGAATGTGTATACTGGCCTCTGATGCTTGAATTTGTATACTGGCCTCTGATGCTTGAACTTGTATACTGGCCTATGATGTTTGAACATGTATACTGACCTCTGATGTTTCAATATATATACTGGACTCTGATGTTTGAACTTATATACTGGCCTATGATGCTTGAATGTGTGTATTGGCCTCTGCTGCTTCAATTTTTATACTGGCTTCTGATGTTTGAAATTGTATACTGGCATCTGATGCTTGAACTTGTATACTTGCCTCTGATGTTTGAATGTGTATACTGGCCTCTGATTGTTGAATGTGTATACTGGCCTCTGATGCTTGAACTTGTATACTGGCCTCTGATGTTTGAATTTGTATACTGGCCTCTGATGTTTGAACTTGTATACTGGCCTCTGATGTTTGAACTTGTATACTTGTCTCTGATGTTTGAATGTGTATACTGGCCTCTGGTGTTTGAATTTGTATACTGGCCTATCATTTTTGAATTTTTATACTGGCTTCTGATGTTTGAATTTGTATACTGGCCTCTGATTTTTGAATTTGTATACTGGCCACTGATGTTTGAATTTGTATACTGGCCTCTGATGCTTGAACTTGTTTACTGGCCTCTACTGTTTGAACTTGTATACTGGCCTCTGATGCTTGAATGTGTATACCGGCCTCTGAAGTTTGAATGTGTATACTGGCCTCTGATGCTTGAAGTTGTATACTGGCCTCTGATGCTTGAACTTGTATACTGGCCTCTGATGTTTGAATGTATATACTGGCCTCTGATGTTTCAACTTGTATACTGGCCTCTGATGCTTGAATTTATATACTGGCCACTGATGCTTGAATGTGTATACTGGCCTCTGGTGCTTGAATTTGTATACTGGCCTCTGATGCTTGAAACTTGTATACTGGCCTCTGATGTTTTAACTTGTATACTGGCCTCTGATGTTTGAACTTGTATACTGGCCTCTGATGCTTGAATGTGTATACTAGCCTCTGATGCTTGAACTTGTATACTGGCCTCTGATGTTTGAACATGTATACTGGCCTCTGATTTTTCAATGTGTATACTGGACTCTGATGTTTGAATTTGTATACTGGCCTCTGATGTTTGAACTTGTATACTGGCCTCTGATTTTTGAACTTGTATACTGGCCTCTGATGCTTGAACTTGTATACTTGCCCCTGTTGTTTGAACGTGTATACTGGCCTCTGATTTTTGAATGTTTTTACAGGCCTCTGATGCTTGAAATTGTATACTGGCCTCTGATGTTTGAATTTGTATACTGGCCTCTGATGTTTTAACTTGTATACTGGCTTCTGATGCTTGAACTTGTATACTTGCCTCTGGTGTTTTAATGTGTATACTTGCCTCTGATTTTTGAATGTGTATACAGGCGTCTGATTCTTGAACTTGTATACTGGCCTCTGATGTTTGGATTTGTATTCTGACCTCTGATTTTTGAACTTGTATACTGGCCTCTGATGTTTGAATTTGTATATTGGCCTCTGATGTTTGAATATGTATACAGGCCTCTGATGTTTGAATTTTTATACTGGCCTCTGATGTTTGAACTTGTAAACTGGCCTCTGATGCTTGAATGTATATACTGGCCTCTGATGCTTGAATGTGTGTACTGGCCTCTGATGCTTGAATTTGTATACTGGCCTCTGATGCTTGAACTTGTATACTGGCCTCTGATGTTTGGATTTGTATACTTGCCTCTGATTTTTGAACTTGTATGCTGGCCTCTGATGTTTGAATTTGTATACTGGCCTCTGATGTTTGAATGTGTATACTGGCCTCTGGTGTTTGAATTTGTATACTGGCCTCTGATGTTTGAACTTGTATACTGGCCTCTGATGCTTGAATGTATATACAGGCCTCTGATGCTTGAATGTGTATACTGGCCTCTGATGTTTGAACATGTATACTGACCTCTGATGTTTCAATATATATACTGGACTCTGATGTTTGAACTTGTATACTGGCCTCTGATGCTTGAATGTGTGTATTGTCCTCTGCTGCTTCAACTTTTATACTGGCTTCTGATGTTTGAACTTGTATACTGGCATCTGATGCTTGAACTTGTATACTTGCCTCTGATGTTTGAATGTGTATACTGGCCTCTGATTGTTGAATGTGTATACTGGCCTCTGATGCTTGAACTTGTATACTGGCCTCTGATGTTTGAACTTGTATACTTGTCTCTGATGTTTGAATGTGTATACTTGCCTCTGGGGTTTGAATTTGTATACTGGCCTCTGATTTTTGAAT
>JAHLWY010002721.1:0-10812 GCA_020002185.1 Paraescarpia echinospica | reverse complement strand
CAACAGAGTGGAAGCAGTAGTATGTTTGGTTGTGGACAACAGAGTGGAAGCAGTAGTAGGTTTGGTTGTGGAAAACAGAGTGGAAGAAGTAGTATGTTTGGTTGTGAAAAACAGAGTGAAAGCAGTAGTATGTTTGGTTGTGGAAAACAGAGTGGAAGCAGTAGTATGTTTGGTTGTGGAAAACAGAGTGGAAGAAGTAGTATGTTTGGTTGTGAAAAACAGAGTGAAAGCAGTAGTATGTTTGGTTGTGGAAAACAGAGTGGAAGCAGTAGTATGTTTGGTTGTGGACAACAGAGTGAAAGGAGTAGTGGGTTTGGTTGTGGACAACAGAGTGGAAGCAGTGTATGTTTGCGTGTGGAAAACAGATTGGACGCAGTAGTATGTTTGGTTGTGGAAAACAGAGTGAAAGCAGTAGTGGGTTTAGTTGTGGACAACAGAGTGGAAGCAGTAGTATGTTTGGTTGTTGAAAACAGAGTGGAAGCAGTTTTATGTTTGGTTGTGGAAAACAGAGGGAAAGCAGTAGTGGGTTTGATTGTGGACAACAGAGTGGAAGCAGTAGTATGTTTGGTTGTTGAAAACAGAGTGGAAGAAGTAGTATGTTTGGTTGTTGAAAACAGAATGGAAGCAGTAGTATGTTTGGTTGTGCATAACGGAGTGGATGCAGTAGTATGTTTGGTTATGGAAAACATAGTGGAAGCAGCAGTATGTTTGATTGTTGAAAACAGATTTAAAGCAGTAGTATGATTAGTTGTGGACAACAGAGTGTAAGCAGTAGTATGTTTGGTTGTTGAAAACAGAGTGGAAGCAGTTTTATGTTTGTTTGTGGAAAACAGAGTGAAAGCAGTAGTGGGTTTGGTTGTGGACAACAGAGTGGAAGAAGTAGTATGTTTGGTTGTTGAAAACAGAATGGAAGCAGTAGTATGTTTGGTTGTGGATAACGTAGTGGATGCAGTAGTATGTTTGGTTATGGAAAACAGAGTGGAAGCAGCATTATGTTTGATTGTTGAAAACAGAGTGAAAGCAGTAGCATGATTAGTTGTGGACAACAGAGTGTAAGCAGTAGTATGTTTGGTTGTGGACAACAGAGTGGAAGCAGTATTGGGTTTTGTTGTGGACGTGGACAACAGAGTGAAAGCAATAGTATGTTTGGTTGTTAAAAACAGAGTGAAAGCTTTAGTATGTTTGGTTGTGGACAACAGAATGAAAGCAGTAGTGGGTTTGGTTGTGGACAACAGAGTGAAGGCAGTAGTAGGTTTGGTTGTGGACGTAGACAACCGAGTGAAAGCTGTAGTGGGTTTGGTTGTGGACAACAGAGTGAAAGCAGTAGCGGGTTTGGTTGTGGACGTGGGCAACAGACTGAAAGCAGAAGTGGGTTTGGTTGTGTAGGTGGACAACAGAGTGAAAGCAGTAGTGGGTTTGTTTGAGGACAACAGAGAGAAAGCAGTAGTGGGTTTGGTTGTGGACAAAAGAGTGAAAGCAGTAGTGGGTTTGTTTGTGGACAACAGAGTGAAAGCAGTAGTATGTTTGGTTGTGGACAACAGAGTGAAAGCAGTAGTGGGTTTGGTTGTGGACAACAGAGTGAAAGCAGTAGTGGGTTTGTTTGTGGACAACAGAGTGAAAGCAGTAGTATGTTTGGTTGTGGACAACAGAGTGGAAGCAGTAGTATGTTTGGTTGTGGACAACAGAGTGGAAGCAGTAGTAGGTTTGGTTGTGGAAAACAGAGTGGAAGAAGTAGTATGTTTGGTTGTGAAAAACAGAGTGGAAGCAGTAGTATGTTTGGTTGTGGACAACATAGTGAAAGGAGTAGTGGGTTTGGTTGTGGACAACAGAGTGGAAGCAGTGTATGTTTGGGTGTGGAAAACAGATTGGACGCAGTAGTATGTTTGGTTGTGAAAAACAGAGTGAAAGCAGTAGTGGGTTTAGTTGTGGACAACAGAGTGGAAGCAGTAGTAGGTTTGGTTGTTGAAAACAGAGTGGAAGCAGTTTTATGTTTGGTTGTGGAAAACAGAGTGAAAGCAGTAGTGGGTTTGATTGTGGACAACACAGTGGAAGCAGTAGTATGTTTGGTTGTTGAAAACAGAGTGGAAGAAGTAGTATGTTTGGTTGTTGAAAACAGAATGGAAGCAGTAGTATGTTTGGTTGTGGATAACGTAGTGGATGCAGTAGTATGTTTGGTTATGGAAAACATAGTGGAAGCAGCAGTATGTTTGATTGTTGAAAACAGATTGAAAGCAGTAGTATGATTAGTTGTGGACAACAGAGTGTAAGCAGTAGTATGTTTGGTTGTTGAAAACAGAGTGGAAGCAGTTTTATGTTTGTTTGTGGAAAACAGAGTGAAAGCTGTAGTGGGTTTGGTTGTGGACAACAGAGTGGAAGCAGTAGTATGTTTGGTTGTTGAAAACAGAGTGGAAGAAGTAGTATGTTTGGTTGTTGAAAACAGAATGGAAGCAGTAGTATGATTAGTTGTGGACAACAGAGTGTAAGCAGTAGTATGTTTGGTTGTGGACAACAGAGTGGAAGCAGTATTGGGTTTGGTTGTGGACGTGGACAACCGAGTGAAAGCTGTAGTGGGTTTGGTTGTGGACAACAGAATGAAAGCAGTAGCGGGTTTGGTTGTAGACGTGGACAACAGACTGAAAGCAGAAGTGGGTTTGGTTGTGGAGGTGGACAACAGAGTGAAAGCAGTAGTGGGTTTGTTTGAGGACAACAGAGAGAAAGCAGTAGTGGGTTTGTTTGTGGACAACAGAGTGAAAGCAGAAGTATGTTTGGTTGTGGACAACAGAGTGGAAGCAGTAGTATGTTTGGTTGTGGACAACAGAGTGGAAGCAGTAGTAGGTTTGGTTGTGGAAAACAGATTGGAAGAAGTAGTATGTTTGGTTGTGAAAAACAGAGTGAAAGCAGTAGTATGTTTGGTTGTGGAAAACAGAGTGGAAGCAGTAATATGTTTGGTTGTGGAAAACAGAGTGGAAGAAGTAGTATGTTTGGTTGTGAAAAACAGAGTGAAAGCAGTAGTATGTTTGGTTGTGGAAAACAGAGTGGAAGCAGTAGTATGTTTGGTTGTGGACAACAGAGTGAAAGGAGTAGTGGGTTTGGTTGTGGACAACAGAGTGGAAGCAGTGTATGTTTGGGTGTGGAAAACAGATTGGACGCAGTAGTATGTTTGGTTGTGGAAAACAGAGTGAAAGCAGTAGTGGGTTTAGTTGTGGACAACAGAGTGGAAGCAGTAGTATGTTTGGTTGTTGAAAACAGAGTGGAAGCAGTTTTATGTTTGGTTGTGGAAAACAGAGTGATAGCAGTAGTGGGTTTGATTGTGGACAACAGAGTGGAAGCAGTAGTATGTTTGGTTGTTGAAAACAGAGTGGAAGAAGTAGCATGTTTGGTTGTTGAAAACAGAATGGAAGCAGTAGTATGTTTGGCTGTGGATAACGTAGTGGATGCAGTAGTATGTTTGGTTATGGAAAACATAGTGGAAGCAGCAGTATGTTTGATTGTTGAAAACAGATTGAAAGCAGTAGTATGATTAGTTGTGGACAACAGAGTGTAAGCAGTAGTATGTTTGGTTGTTGAAAACAGAGTGGAAGCAGTATTATGTTTGTTTGTGGAAAACAGAGTGAAAGCAGTAGTGGGTTTGGTTGTGGACAACAGAGTGGAAGCAGTAGTATGTTTGGTTGTTGAAAACAGAGTGGAAGAAGTAGTATGTTTGGTTGTTAAAAACAGAATGGAAGCAGTAGTATGTTTGGTTGTGGATAACGTAGTGGATGCAGTAGTATGTTTGGTTATGGAAAACAGAGTGGAAGCAGCAGTATGTTTGATTGTTGAAAACAGAGTGAAAGCAGTAGTATGATTAGTTGTGGACAACAGAGTGTAAGCAGTAGTATGTTTGGTTGTGGACAACAGAGTGGAAGCAGTATTGGGTTTGGTTGTGGACGTGGACAACAGAGTGAAAGCAGTAGTATGTTTGGTTGTTAAAAACAGAGTGAAAGCTTTAGTATGTTTGGTTGTGGACAACAGAATGAAAGCAGTAGTGGGTTTGGTTTTGGACAACAGACTGAAAGCAGAAGTGGGTTTGGTTGTGGAGGTGGACAACAGAGTGAAAGCAGTAGTGGGTTTGTTTGAGGACAACAGAGAGAAAGCAGTAGTGGGTTTGGTTGTGGACAACAGAGTGAAAGCAGTAGTGGGTTTATTTGTGGACAACATAGTGAAAGCAGTAGTATGTTTGGTTGTGGACAACAGAGTGGAAGCAGTAGTATGTTTGGTTGTGGACAACAGAGTGGAAGCAGTAGTAGGTTTGGTTGTGGAAAACAGATTGGAAGAAGTAGTATGTTTGGTTGTGAAAAACAGAGTGAAAGCAGTAGTATGTTTGGATGTGGAAAACAGAGTGGAAGCAGTAATATGTTTGGTTGTGGAAAACAGAGTGGAAGAAGTAGTATGTTTGGTTGTGAAAAACAGAGTGAAAGCAGTAGTATGTTTGGTTGTGGAAAACAGAGTGGAAGCAGTAGTATGTTTGGTTGTGGACAACAGAGTGAAAGGAGTAGTGGGTTTGGTTGTGGACAACAGAGTGGAAGCAGTGTATGTTTGGGTGTGGAAAACAGATTGGACGCAGTAGTATGTTTGGTTGTGGAAAACAGAGTGAAAGCAGTAGTGGGTTTAGTTGTGGACAACAGAGTGGAAGCAGTAGTATGTTTGGTTGTTGAAAACAGAGTGGAAGCAGTTTTATGTTTGGTTGTGGAAAACAGAGTGAAAGCAGTAGTGGGTTTGATTGTGGACAACAGAGTGGAAGCAGTAGTATGTTTGGTTGTTGAAAACAGAATGGAAGCAGTAGTATGTTTGGTTGTGCATAACGTAGTGGATGCAGTAGTATGTTTGGTTATGGAAAACATAGTGGAAGCAGCAGTATGTTTGATTGTTGAAAACAGATTGAAAGCAGTAGTATGATTAGTTGTGGACAACAGAGTGTAAGCAGTAGTATGTTTGGTTGTTGAAAACAGAGTGGAAGCAGTTTTATGTTTGTTTGTGGAAAACAGAGTGAAAGCAGTAGTGGGTTTGGTTGTGGACAACAGAGTGGAAGCAGTAGTATGTTTGGTTGTTGAAAACAGAGTGGAAGAAGTAGTATGTTTGGTTGTTGAAAACAGAATGGAAGCAGTAGTATGTTTGGTTGTGCATAACGTAGTGGATGCAGTAGTATGTTTGGTTATGGAAAACAGAGTGGAAGCAGCAGTATGTTTGATTGTTGAAAACAGAGTGAAAGCAGTAGTATGATTAGTTGTGGACAACAGAGTGTAAGCAGTAGTATGTTTGGTTGTGAAACAGAGTGGAAGCAGTTTGTTTGGTGTGTGGACAACAGAGAAAACAGAGTGAAGCAGCAGTAGTGGGTTTGGTTGTGGACAACAGAGTGGAAGCAGTAGTATGTTTGGTTGTTGAAAACAGAGTGGAAGAAGTAGTATGTTTGGTTGTTGAAAACAGAATGGAAGCAGTAGTATGTTTGGTTGTGGATAACGTAGTGGATGCAGTAGTATGTTTGGTTATGGAAAACAGAGTGGAAGCAGCAATATGTTTGATTGTTGAAAACAGAGTGAAAGCAGTAGTATGATTAGTTGTGGACAACAGAGTGTAAGCAGTAGTATGTTTGGTTGTGGACAACAGAGTGGAAGCAGTATTGGGTTTGGTTGTGGACGTGGACAACAGAGTGAAAGCAGTAGTATGTTTGGTTGTTAAAAACAGAGTAAAAGCATTAGTATGTTTGGTTGTGGACAACAGAATGAAAGCAGTAGTGGGTTTCGTTGTGGACTTCAGAGTGAAGGCAGTAGTAGGTTTGGTTTTGGACGTGGACAACCGAGTGAAAGCAGTAGTGGGTTTGGTTGTGGACAACAGAGTGAAAGCAGTAGTGGGTTTGGTTGTGGACAACAGAGTGAAAGCAGTAGTATGTTTGGTTGTGGACAACAGAGTGGAAGCAGTAGTATGTTTGGTTGTGGACAACAGAGTGGAAGCAGTAGTAGGTTTGGTTGTGGAAAACAGAGTGGAAGAAGTAGTATGTTTGGTTGTGAAAAACAGAGTGAAAGCAGTAGTATGTTTGGTTGTGGAAAACAGAGTGGAAGCAGTAGTATATTTGGTTGTGGAAAACAGAGTGGAAGAAGTAGTATGTTTGGTTGTGAAAAACAGAGTGAAAGCAGTAGTATGTTTGGTTGTTGAAAACAGAGTGGAAGAAGTAGTATGTTTGGTTGTTGAAAACAGAATGGAAGCAGTAGTATGTTTGGTTGTGGATAACGTAGTGGATGCAGTAGTAAGTTTGGTTATGGAAAACATAGTGGAAGCAGCAGTATGTTTGATTGTTGAAAACAGATTGAAAGCAGTAGTATGATTAGTTGTGGACAACAGAGTGTAAGCAGTAGTATGTTTGGTTGTTGAAAACAGAGTGGAAGCAGTTTTATGTTTGTTTGTGGAAAAAAGGGTGAAAGCAGTAGTGGGTTTGGTTGTGGACAACAGAGTGGAAGCAGTAGTATGTTTGGTTGTTGAAAACAGAGTGGAAGAAGTAGTATGTTTGGTTGTTGAAAACAGAATGGAAGCAGTAGTATGATTAGTTGTGGACAACAGAGTGTAAGCAGTAGTATGTTTGGTTGTGGACAACAGAGTGGAAGCAGTATTGGGTTTGGTTGTAGACGTGGACAACAGAGTGAAAGCAGTTGTATGTTTGGTTGTTAAAAACAGAGTGAAATCTTTAGTATGTTTGGTTGTGGACAACAGAATGAAAGCAGTAGTGGGTTTGGTTGTGGACAACAGAGTGAAGGCAGTAGTAGGTTTGGTTGTGGACGTGGACAACCGAGTGAAAGCTGTAGTGGGTTTGGTTGTGGACAACAGAGTGAAACCAGTAGCGGGTTTGGTTGTGGACGTGGACAACAGACTGAAAGCAGAAGTGGGTTTGGTTGTGGAGGTGGACAACAGAGTGAAAGCAGTAGTGGGTTTGTTTGAGGACAACAGAGATAAAGCAGTAGTGGGTTTGGTTGTGGACAACAGAGTGAAAGCAGTAGTGGGTTTGTTTGTGGACAACAGAGTGAAAGCAGAAGTATGTTTGGTTGTGGACAACAGAGTGGAAGCAGTAGTATGTTTGGTTGTGGACAACAGAGTGGAAGCAGTAGTAGGTTTGGTTGTGGAAAACAGAGTGGAAGAAGTAGTATGTTTGGTTGTGAAAAACAGAGTGAAAGCAGTAGTATGTTTGGTTGTGAAAAACAGAGTGAAAGCAGTAGTATGTTTGGTTGTGGAAAACAGAGTGGAAGCAGTAGTATGTTTGGTTGTGGAAAACAGAGTGGAAGAAGTAGTATGTTTGGTTGTGGAAAACAGAGTGGAAGCAGTAGTATGTTTGGTTGTGGACAACAGAGTGAAAGGAGTAGTGGGTTTGGTTGTGGACAACAGAGTGGAAGCAGTGTATGTTTGGGTGTGGAAAACAGATTGGACGCAGTAGTATGTTTGGTTGTGGACAACAGAGTGGAAGCAGTAGTAGGTTTGGTTGTTGAAAACAGAGTTTAAGCAGTTTTATGTTTGGTTGTGGAAAACAGAGTGAAAGCAGTAGTGGGTTTGATTGTGGACAACAGAGTGGAAGCAGTAGTATGTTTGGTTGTTGAAAACAGAGTGGAAGAAGTAGTATGTTTGGTTGTTGAAAACAGAATGGAAGCAGTAGTATGTTTGGTTGTGGATAACGTAGTGGATGCAGTAGTATGTTTGGTTATGGAAAACATAGTGGAAGCAGCAGTATGTTTGATTGTTGAAAACAGATTGAAAGCAGTAGTATGATTAGTTGTGGACAACAGAGTGTAAGCAGTAGTATGTTTGGTTGTTGAAAACAGAGTGGAAGCAGTTTTATGTTTGTTTGTGGAAAACAGAGTGAAAGCAGTAGTGGGTTTGGTTGTGGACAACAGAGTAGAAGCAGTAGTATGTTTGGTTGTTGAAAACAGAGTGGAAGAAGTAGTATGTTTGGTTGTTGAAAACAGAATGGAAGCAGTAGTATGAATAGTTGTGGACAACAGAGTGTAAGCAGTAGTATGTTTGGGTTGTGGACAACAGAGTGGAAGCAGTATTGGGTTTGGTTGTGGACGTGGACAACAGAGTGAAAGCAGTAGTATGTTTGGTTGTTAAAAACAGAGTGAAAGCTTTAGTATGTTTGGTTGTGGACAACAGAACGAAAGCAGTAGTGGGTTTGGTTGTGGACAACAGAGTGCAGGCAGTAGTAGGTTTGGTTGTGGACGTGGACAACCGAGTGAAAGCTGTAGTGGGTTTGGTTGTGGACAACAGAATGAAAGCAGTAGCGGGTTTGGTTGTGGACGTGGACAACAGAATGAAAGCAGAAGTGGGTTTGGTTGTGGAGGTGGACAACAGAGTGAAAGCAGTAGTGGGTTTGTTTGAGGACAACAGAGAGAAAGCAGTAGTGGGTTTGGTTGTGGACAACAGAGTGAAAGCAGTAGTGGGTTTATTTGTGGACAACAGAGTGAAAGCAGTAGTATGTTTGGTTGTGGACAACAGAGTGGAAGCAGTAGTATGTTTGGTTGTGGACAACAGAGTGGAAGCAGTAGTAGGTTTGGTTGTGGAAAACAGATTGGAAGAAGTAGTATGTTTGGTTGTGAAAAACAGAGTGAAAGCAGTAGTATGTTTGGATGTGGAAAACAGAGTGGAAGCAGTAATATGTTTGGTTGTGGAAAACAGAGTGGAAGAAGTAGTATGTTTGGTTGTGAAAAACAGAGTGAAAGCAGTAGTATGTTTGGTTGTGGAAAACAGAGTGGAAGCAGTAGTATGTTTGGATGTGGACAACAGAGTGAAAGGAGTAGTGGGTTTGGTTGTGGACAACAGAGTGGAAGCAGTGTATGTTTGGGTGTGGAAAACAGATTGGACGCAGTAGTATGTTTGGTTGTGGAAAACAGAGTGAAAGCAGTAGTGGGTTTAGTTGTGGACAACAGAGTGGAAGCAGTAGTATGTTTGGTTGTTGAAAACAGAGTGGAAGCAGTTTTATGTTTGGTTGTGGAAAACAGAGTGAAAGCCGTAGTGGGTTTGATTGTGGACAACAGAGTGGAAGCAGTAGTATGTTTGGTTGTTGAAAACAGAATGGAAGCAGTAGTATGTTTGGTTGTGCATAACGTAGTGGATGCAGTAGTATGTTTGGTTATGGAAAACATAGTGGAAGCAGCAGTATGTTTGATTGTTGAAAACAGATTGAAAGCAGTAGTATGATTAGTTGTGGACAACAGAGGGTAAGCAGTAGTATGTTTGGTTGTTGAAAACAGAGTGGAAGCAGTTTTATGTTTGTTTGTGGAAAACAGAGTGAAAGCAGTAGTGGGTTTGGTTGTGGACAACAGAGTGGAAGCAGTAGTATGTTTGGTTGTTGAAAATAGAGTGGAAGAAGTAGTATGTTTGGTTGTTGAAAACAGAATGGAAGCAGTAGTATGTTTGGTTGTGGATAACGTAGTGGATGCAGTAGTATGTTTGGTTATGGAAAACAGAGTGGAAGCAGCAGTATGTTTGATTGTTGAAAACAGAGTGAAAGCTGTAGTATGATTAGTTGTGGACAACAGAGTGTAAGCAGTAGAATGTTTGGTTGTGGACAACAGAGTGGAAGCAGTATTGGGTTTGGTTGTGGACGTGGACAACAGAGTGAAAGCTTTAGTATGTTTGGTTGTGGACAACAGAATGAAAGCAGTAGTGGGTTTGGCTGTGGACAACAGAGTGAAGGTAGTAGTAGGTTTGGTTGTGGACGTGGACAACCGAGTGAAAGCTGTAGTGGGTTTGGTTGTGGAAAACAGAGTGAAAGCAGTAGCGGGTTTGGTTGTGGACGTGGACAACAGACTGAAAGCAGAAGTGGGTTTGGTTGTGGAGGTGGACAACAGAGTGAAAGCAGTAGTGGGTTTGTTTGAGGACAACAGAGAGAAAGCAGTAGTGGGTTTGGTTGTGGACAACAGAGTGAAAGCAGTAGTGGGTTTATTTGTGGACAACAGAGTGAAAGCAGTAGTATGTTTGGTTGTGGACAACAGAGTGGAAGCAGTAGTATGTTTGGTTGTGGACAACAGAATGGAAGCAGTAGTAGGTTTGGTTGTGGAAAACAGAGTGGAAGAAGTAGTATGTTTGGTTGTGAAAAACAGAGTGAAAGCAGTAGTATGTTTGGTTGTGGAAAACAGATTGGAAGCAGTAGTATGTTTGGTTGTGGAAAACAGAGTGGAAGAAGTAGTATGTTTGGTTGTGAAAAACAGAGTGAAAGCAGTAGTATGTTTGGTTGTGGAAAACAGAGTGGAAGCAGTAGTATGTTTGGTTGTGGACAACAGAGTGAAAGGAGTAGTGGGTTTGGTTGTGGACAACAGAGTGGAAGCAGTGTATGTTTGGGTGTGGAAAACAGATTGGACGCAGTAGTATGTTTGGTTGTGGAAAACAGAGTGAAAGCAGTAGTGGGTTTAGTTGTGGACAACAGAGTGGAAGCAGTAGTATGTTTGGTTGTTGAAAACAGAGTGGAAGCAGTTTTATGTTTGGTTGTGGAAAACAGAGTGAAAGCAGTAGTGGGTTTGATTGTGGACAACAGAGTGGAAGCAGTAGTATGTTTGGTTGTTGAAAACAGAGTGGAAGAAGTAGTATGTTTGGTTGTTGAAAACAGAATGAAAGCAGTAGTATGTTTGGTTTTGGATAACGTAGTGGATGCAGTAGTATGTTTGGTTATGGAAAACATAGTGGAAGCAGCAGTATGTTTGATTGTTGAAAACAGATTGAAAGCAGTAGTATGATTAGTTGTGGACAACAGAGTGTAAGCAGTAGTATGTTTGGTTGTTGAAAACAGAGTGGAAGCAG
>JAHLWY010002720.1:0-2500 GCA_020002185.1 Paraescarpia echinospica | reverse complement strand
GCGAGGGCGAAATGGGGTGGGGATAGTGCTACACAAAGAACTTAAAGATAGCCTAGTGAGTGTGAGCAGAAGGAACGATCGATTGATGAGTGTCAAGCTGGGCTTAGGTGAGACGGTGGTTAACATCATATGCGCGTATGCCCCCCAAGCGGGCTGTGAAGAGGAGGAGAAGGAAACCTTCTGGAGACAGATGGATCAAGAGCTCAGGTCGATACCAGAGAGAGAAAGGGTGATTGTAGGCGGAGACCTAAACGGTCACGTGGGAATGAGTAGAGATGAGATTGAGAGGATACACGGTGGCTGGGGAGTGGGAGAGAGGAACGAGGAAGGCGAAAGGGTAGTAGGCTTTGCGATGGCATTTGATTTGGCGATAGGGAATACTTTCTTCGAGAAGAGAGCGAGCCAGTTGGTGACCTACAGGAGTGGAGGAAGAGAAAGTCAAATAGACTTCCTAATGTGTAGAAGATCCCATCTGAAAGAAGCTAAGAACTGCAAGGTCATAAACGGGGAAAGTGTGGCGGCACAACACAAAGTACTGGTGATGGACTGGGAGATTAAGTGTAGTAAGAAAAGAAGACCAGAGCAGGTGACACCGAAGATCAAGTGGTGGAGATTGAAAGAAGAGGGCCCAAAGACGCAGTTTAGGGAGAAAGTGTTGGAGGAAAGGAGATTGTTGGACAACGTACAGGAATGGTGGGAGGAGAACAGCAAGGTGATATTGAGAGCGGGAAAGGAGGTGCTGGGCATGACAACAGGAAAGAGACCCCCTGGGGACAAGGAGACATGGTGGTGGAATGATGAGGTGAAGGATGCGATAAGAGCTAAGAAAGAGGCTAAGAAGAAGTGGGAAACCTCAGGAAAGCATGAAGACAGAGACAGCTATCGGCAGGCAAACAAAGAAGCAAAGAAAGAAGTAGCAAGATCAAAGACACAGGCAATGGATGAGGTGTACGGGGAGCTGGAAACATCGGAGGGAGAAAGAAAGATATATAGAATAGCAAAGGCTCGCGACAAATCGACCAAAGACTTCACACAGATAAGACAGATAAAGGATGGACAAGGAGTGGTTCTATGGGAACAGGATAAGATCAAGGATCGGTGGAAAGGATATTTCGATAATCTGCTAAACATAGAGAACCCGAGGGCAGTCTTTGACGATGGAGTGCCAAATGAAGGCTTAACACCAGGAATTATCAGGGAGGAAGTAGAGGTGGCACTGAAAAGAATGAAAACTGGGAAGGCGATGGGACCAGACGGAATTCCAGTGGAGGTCTGGAAGAGTTTGGGAGAAGAGGGGGTCGATATGCTGTGGGATCTGATGCAGAAGATATACGTACAAGAGAAAATGCCAGAGGAATGGAGAGACAGTGTCATCGTGCCTATTTTCAAGGAGAAGGGAGACATCCAGGAATGTGGCAATTACAGAGGCATCAAGTTGATGTCGCACACCATGAAGGTTTGGGAAAGGGTAATTGACAGAAGGCTGAGGGAGGAGACAAGCATAGGTGAGGAGCAGTTCGGTTTTATGCCGGGCAGAGGAACAACGGATGCCACATTTGCAGCAAGGCAGTTGATGGAGAAACACCGGGAGATGCAGAAGGAACTGCACATGGTCTTCATTGATTTAGAGAAGGCATACGATAGAGTGCCACGACAGGAGGTTTGGAGGTGTATGCGGGAGCAGGGTGTGCCTGAAAAGTATGTACGCCTTGTAAAAGACACATATGAAGACGCAAGTACGCAAGTCAAGAGCAGTGTAGGACTGACAGGCAAGATCACCGTTAGAGTGGGGCTGCACCAGGGGTCCTCACTGAGTCCTTACCTGTTTGACTTGATTATGGATATGTTGGGCCGGGGCATCAAAGAACAGCCCCCCTGGTGTATGCTGTTTGCAGACGACATCGTGCTGTGCAGTACCAGAAGAGAGGAGGTGGAAAGGAAGCTCGAGGAATGGAGAAGTGCAATGGAAGATCGAGGACTAAAGATTAGTAGAAAGAAGACGGAATACCTGAGGTGCAACGAAAACAATGACCTAGAGATCCGGTTACAGGGCGAGATAGTGAAGAGAGTGAAGACATTCAAATATCTAGGATCGACATTGGCGGATGATGGAGAATTGGATGCGGAAGTCAGTCATAGAGTGCAGAGCGGGTGGAAGAACTGGAAGAGAGTATCTGGAGTGCTGTGTGACAGAAGAATGAACGTGAAGATCAAGGGAAAAGTGTACAGGACAGTGGTAAGGCCAGCACTGATGTACGGGGCGGAGACATGGGCGGCAAAGAAGACACAGGAAAAGAAGTTGGATGTCGCAGAAATGCGAATGCTACGATGGATGTGTGGAGCCACAAAGATTGACAAGATAAGAAACGAAAGAATCAGAGGGACAACGAAAGTGGGGGAAATATCAAAGAAAGTCCAAGAAAGAAAGAAACCAAGAAAGTAGGTTGAGATGGTATGGACACGTAATGAGAAGAGAGGAGGATTATGTAGGAAGGAGAGC
>JAHLWY010002719.1:0-10814 GCA_020002185.1 Paraescarpia echinospica | reverse complement strand
TCATCCATCCTTCATTCTACACATCCATCCTTCCTTCTTACTCATCCATCCTTCCTTCTACTCATCCATCCTTTCTTCTACTCATCCATCCTTCCTTCTACCCATCCATCCTTCCTTTTACTCATCCATCCTTCCTTCTACCCATCCATCCTTCCTTTTACTCATCCATCCTTCCTTCTACTCATCCATCCTTCCTTTTACCTATCCATCCTTCCTTTTACTCATCCATCCTTCCTTCTGCTCACCCATCCTTCCTTCTACTCATCCATCCTTAATTCTACTCATCCATCCTACCTTCTACCTATCCATCCTTCCTTTTATTCATCCATCCTTCCTTCTACTCATCCATCCTTCCTTCTACTCATACATCCTTCCTTCTACTCATCCATCCTTCCTTCTACTCATCCATCCTTACATCTACTCATCATTCCTTCCTTCTACTCATTCATCCTTCCTTCTACTCATCCATCCTTCCTTCTATTCATCCATCCTTCCATCTATTCATCCATTCTTCCTTCTACTCATACATCCTTCCTTCTGCCCATCCATCCTTCCTTCATACTCATCCACCCTTCCATCTACTCTTCATTCCTTCCTTCTACTCATCCATCCTTCCTTCTTCTCATCTATCCTTCCTTCTACTCATCCATCCTTCATTCTACTCATCCATCCTTCCCTCTTACTCATCCATCCTTCCTTCTACTCATCCATCCTTCCTTCATACTCATCCACCCTTCCTTCTACTCATCCATCCTTCCTTTTACTCATACATCCTTCCTTCTACTCATCTATCCTTCCTTCTACTCATCCATCCTTCCATCTACTCAACATTCCTTCCTTCTATTCATCCATCCTTCCATCTATTCATCCATTCTTCCTTCTACTCATACATCCTTCCTTCTGTTCATCCATCCTTCCTTCATACTCATCCACCCTTCCTTCTTCTCATCCATCCTTCCTTCTACTCATATATCCTTCCTTCTACTCATCCATTCTTCATTCTACTCATCCATCCTTCTTTCTTACTCATCCATCCTTCCTTCTACTCATCCATCCTTCCTTCTACTCATCCATCCTTCCTTCTACCCATCCATCCTACCTTTTACTCATCCATGTTTCCTTCTACCCATCCATCCTTCCTTCTACTCATCCATCCTTCCTTCATACTCATCCACCCTTCCTTATACTCACCCATCCTTCCTTTTACTCATACATCCTTCCTTCTACTCATCTATCCTTCCTTCTACTCATCTATCCTTCCTTCTACTCATCCATCCTTCCATCTACTCAACATTCCTTCCTTCTACTCATCCATCCTTCCTTCTATTTATCCATCCTTCCATCTGTTTATTCCTTCTTCCTTCTACTCATCCATCCTTCCTTCATTCTCATCCACCCTTCCTTCTACTCATCCATCCTTCCTTCTACTCATATATCCTTCTTTCTACTCATCCATTCTTCATTCTACTCATCCATCCTTCTTTCTTACTCATCCATCCTTCCTTCTACTCATCCATCCTTCCTTCTACTCATCCATCCTTCCTTCTACCCATCCATCCTTCTTTATACTCATCCATCTTTCCTTCTACCCATCCATCCTTCTTTTTACTCATCCATCCTTCATTCTACTCATCCATCCTTCCTTCTTACTCATCCATCCTTCCTTCTACTCATCCATCCTTCCTTCATACTCATCCACCCTTCCTTCTACTCATCCATCCTTCCTACTAATCATCCATCCTTCCATCTACTCTTCATTCCTTCCTTCTACTCATCCATCCTTCCTTTTACCTATCCATCCTTCCTTTTACTCATCCATCCTGTCTTCTACTCACCCATTCTTCCTTCTACTCATCCATCCTTCCTTCTACCTATCCATCCTTCCTTTTTTTCATCCATCCTTCCTTCTACTCATCCATCGTTCCTTCTACTCATACATCCTTCCTTCTACTCATCCATCCTTCATTCTACTCATCCATCCTTCCATCTACTCATCATTCCTTCCTTCTACTCATCCATCATCCCTTCTACTCATCCATCCTTCCTACTAATCATCCATCCTTCCATCTACTCTTCATTCCTTCCTTCTACTCATCCATCCTACCTTCTACTCATCTATCCTTCCTTCTACTCATCCATCCTTCCTTTTACCTATCCATCCTTCCTTTTACTTATCCATCCTGCCTTCTACTCACCCATTTTTTTTCTACTCATCCATCCTTCCTTCTACCTATCCATCGTTCCTTTTTTTCATCCATCCTTCCTTCTACTCATCCATCCTTCCTTCTACTCATACATCCTTCCTTCTACTCATCCGTCCTTCCTTTTATTCATCCATCCTTCCTTCTACTCATCCATCCTTCTTTCTACTCATACATCCTTCCTTCTACTCATCCATCCTTACATCTACTCATCATTCCTTCCTTCTACTCTTCCATCCTTCCTTCTACTCATCCATCCTTCCTTCTATTCATCCATCCTTCCATCTATTCATCCATTCCTCCTTCTACTCATACATCCTTCCTTCTGCCCATCCATCCTTCCTTCATACTCATCCACCCTTCCATCTACTCTTCATTCCTTCCTTCTACTCATCCATCCTTCCTTCTTCTCATCTATCCTTCCTTCTACTCATCCATCCTTCATTCTACTCATCCATCCTTCCCTCTTACTCATCCATCCTTCCTTCTACTCATCCATCCTTCCTTCATACTCATCCACCCTTCCTTCTACTCATCCATCCTTCCTTTTACTCATACATCCTTCCTTCTACTCATCTATCCTTGCTTCTACTCATCCATCCTTCCATCTACTCAACATTCCTTCCTTCTACTCATCCATCCTTCCTTCTATTCATCCATCCTTCCATCTATTCATCCATTCTTCCTTCTACTCATACATCCTTCCTTCTGTTCATCCATCCTTCCTTCATACTCATCCACCCTTCCTTCTACTCATATATCCTTCCTTCTACTCATCCATTCTTCATTCTACTCATCCATCCTTCCTTCTTACTCATCCATCCTTCCTTCTACTCATCCATCCTTCCTTCTACTCATCCATCCTTCCTTCTACCCATCCATCCTTCCTTTTACTCATCCATCTTTCCTTCTACCCATCCATCCTTCTTTCTACTTATCCATCCTTCCGTCTACTCATCCATCCTTCCTTTTATCTATCCATCCTTCCTTTTATTCATCCATCCTTCTTTCTTACCCATTCATTCTTCCTTCTACTCATCCATCCTTCCTTCTTACTCATCCATCCTTCCTTCTACTCATCCATCCTTCCTTCTACTCATCCATCCTTCCATCTACTCACCATTCCTTCCATCTATTCATCCATCCTTCCTTCAGCTCATCCATCCTTCTTTCTACTCATCCATCCTTCCTTCTTACTCTTCCATCCTTCCTTCTTACTCATCCATCCTTCCTTCTACTCATCCATCCTTCCATCTACTCTTCATTCCTTCCTTCTACTCATCCATCCTTCCTTCTACTCATCTATCCTTCCTTCTACTCATCCATCCTTCATTCTACTAACCCATCCTTCCTTCTACTCATCCATCCTTCCTTCTTACTCATCCATCCTTCCTTCTACTCATCCATCCTTCCTTCTACTCATCATTCCTTCCTTCTACTCACCCATCCTTCCTTCTTACTCATCCATCCTTCCCTGTACTCATCCATCTTTTCATCTACTCATCCATCCTTCCTTCTACTCATCCATCCTTCATTCTACTCATCCATCCTTCCTTCTACTCATCCATCCTTCCTTCTACTCATACATCCTTACTTCTACTCATCCATCCTTCCATCTACTCATCATTCCTTCCTTCTACTCATCCATCCATCCTTCTACTAATCCATCCTTCCTTCTACTCATCCATCCTTCCTTCTATTCATCCGTCCTTCCTTCTATTCATCCATTCTTCCTTCTACTCATACATCATTCCTTCTGTTCATCCATCCTTTCTTCTTACTCATCCATCCGCTCCCTCTTCCTCTTCTTCTCTCTCTCCTTGCTCAGTTTCTGTCTCTTTCTCTCCCTGCCTCCCTCACTCCCCTCCCTCTGTCTCTCCCTTCTTCCCCTCTCCCCTTCCCCATCCCTCTCCTGTCCTTCCTCTCTCTCTCCCTCTCTCCTCCTCCCTCCCTCCCCTCTCTCCTCCTATTTCCCTCCCTCCCTCCCTTCGTCCATCTATCCATCCATCCATCCTCCCTCTGTCCATCCATCCATCTGTCTACTTGTCCATTTGTCCATCTATCCAAAGCCCCCCTGCACCCGGTTACCTTTCCACAGTCAACACTCACTCACCTGACTTCCATCTACTCATCATTCCTTCCATCTACTCATCCATCCTTCCATCTGCTCATCGATCCTTCTTTCTACTCATCCATCCTTCCTTCTTACTCATCCATCCTTCCTTCTACTCATCCATCCTTCCATCTACTCTTCATTCCTTCCTTCTACTCACCCATCCTTCCTTCTACTCATCTATCCTTCCTTCTACTCATCCATCCTTCATTCTACTAACCCATCCTTCCTTCTATTCATCCATCCTTCCTTCTTACTCATCCATCCTTCCTTCTACTCATCCACCCTTCCTTCTACTCATCCATCCTTCCTTCTACTCACCCATCCTTCCTTCTTACTCATCCATCCTTCCTTGTACTCATCCATCTTTCCATCTACTCATCCATCCTTCCTTCTACTCATCCATCCTTCCTTCTACTCATCCATCCATTCTTCTTACTCATCCATCCTTCCTTCTACTCATCCATCTTTCCTTCTACTCATACATCTTTCCTTCTACTCATCCATCCTTCCTTCTACTCATCCATCCTTCCATCTACTCATCATTCCTTCCTTCTACTCATCCACCCTTCCTTCTATTCATCCATCCTTCCTTGTTACTCATCCATCCTTCCTTCTACTCATCCATCCTTCCTTCTACTCATACATCCTTCCTTCTACTCATCCATCCATCCTTCCATCTACTCATCATTCCTTCCTTCTACTCATCCATTCATCCTTCTACTAATCCATCCTTCCTTCTACTCATCCATCCTTCCTTCCATTCATCCATCCTTCCTTCTATTCATCCATTATTCCTTCTACTCATACGTCCTTCCTTCTGTTCATCCATCCTTTCTTCTTACTCATCCATCTGCTCCCTCTTCCTCTTCTTCTCTCTGTCCTTGCTCAGTTTCTGTCTCTTTCTCTCCCTCCCTCCCTCACTCCCCTCCCTCTGTCTCTCCCTTCTTCCCCTCTCCCCCTCCCGATCCCTCTCCAGTCCTTCCTCTCTCCCTCTCTCCTCCTCCCTCCCTCCCCTCTCTCTTCCTATTTCCCTCCCTCCCTCCCTTCGTCCATCCATCCATCCATCCATCCATCCATCCTCCCTCTGTCCATCCATCTGTCTGTCTACTTGTCCATTTGTCCATCTATCTGAAGCCCCCCTGCACCCGGTTACCTTTCCACAGTCAACACTCACTCACCTGACTTCTTGTGGCATGCGAATGCGATCACGGTGAAGGCGATGCATGCACAGAAGAGCATGAAGCTCAACGCTATGAGGTATTTCTCCGTGCGTGTCCGATGGCAGGATAATGCCATACCTCGACCCCCTGTATAAAACACCCTCAGTTCCTTGCCCGTGTCTCCGGGCGTGGTCAGTGTCCCTTCCTTGCTGTGGTTAGTCTTGAGTGACCGCTGCAGCTCTATAGCCCCGTTTGCATCATCCAGTTTCCTTGGGATCTGGTGAGTGGGCAAAGAGTCCCTGGTCTCTGTCTCATGCTGATTGGCTGGCACATACTTGTGCATGTTGGAGGAAGTGTTCTGAGGCATGGTCAAAGATAAACTACACCCCTTCCTCAGTACCCTATTCCACTAAATGGCAGTCAATTAGATAAGACCGCACCACTTAGCATGGCTACTTCCACTGCCCCCAACCAGGCCATTATTTCTGAATCTTTCACACAGAGATAATGTCTTTACTGTGGCTGCAGTGATGTCAAGATCTCTCTCAAATCCAGCAGTTAGGTCAGACACTCTCAGCTGACATCCCACATTATTGTCTGATTGTATCAACAACTGGTCTTGCTGTAGAATTCTTCTGTTGGTGGCAGTCTTCCTTGGCACACTGTAACAACAAACAGAACTGAGATTGGAGCAATGAAATCACTTGACAAATTGCAGCTGATACCCAGATGATTGCCATGGTAATAAATAAATATTGCCATCTGGAGAGCTTTACCTAGAGTGCTCTGGTCTTGGACATGACTTCAGCCACTGATGCAGTGGAGTCCCTGGAGCCAGGCCAAGTTTAGCCACTTAGGAAAACAAATTAAGTACAGTGTTTGTAGTGTTTGCATACATATTGCCACCTCTGTGCTGGCTCCATATATCATGCTGTCTCCTCCATTGGACTAATGTAGTTGAACAGAACTAAACAAATCTGCCTGGCCCTCATTGATACTGAGACAGTGAGAGGTGGGACAGAAGCAGGGGTTAGATGTCCACAGGCTGAATGTAAGGAGATAAATTGGGCAAGATTATAGACTTTAATAAAGTATGCCTCTGCATATATAAATTAAACATGTTTGCAGTGATGTATTTTGTTTGAATAATGATGTGTGAGATAGAGAGGGAAAGGGGAGAGAGAGAGAATAGGAGGGAAGCCAAATTCAGGGAGATAGAGAGAGAGGGGGGAGGGATGGAGCAGGACAGATATATATAGAGAAGGTTGGGAGGAGAGGTAGAGTGAGAGAGAGAGAGGGAGGGAGGGAAAGGGGTACAGAGAGGGCAAGAGAGGGAGACAAAGGAAGAGAGAAACGAGGGAGAGGGATGGAGAGTGAAAGAGACGAGAAAGATGGGAAGAAAGACAATATGGGAACAAGAGGACAGTGAGGGTTGAAGAAAGAGAGAGAAAGGAAGAGAGAGTAAGAAAAGAAAAAGGGAGGGGTGGAGAGAGAGAGAGAGAGAGAGAGAGGCAGAGGGAGAGACATGGAGAGAGAAAGGGAAGAGGGAGGGAGGGCGGGAGGGAGAGAGGGAGGGAGAGAGGGAGGAGGGAGGGAGGGAGAGAGGGAAGGACGGATGGACGGACGGATGGACGAAGGACGGACGGACGGACGGACGGACGGACGGACGGACGGACGGAGGGAGGGAGGGAGGGAGGGAGGGAGAGAGAAAGAGAGGGGGGAGGGAGAGAGGGAAAGAGGGGGGGGCAGAGAGAGAAAGAGAATAGAGAGTGAGAGAGAGAGAGAGAGAGAGGGAGAGACAGGCAGACAAAAAGACAGAGAGTGAGAGACAGAGAGAAGAAGAATGAGAGGGAGAGGAGGAGGAGAGAGAGAAGGAGGGTAGGAAGAGACAGGGGGAGGGAGAGAGAGAGAGGGGGAGGGAGGGAGGGAGGGAGGGAGAGAGAGAGAGAGGGAGGGAGGGAGGGAGAGGGCGGGAGAGAAAGTGGGAGAAAGCAGGGAGAGAGAGAGAGAGACAGCTAAGAGGAGCAGCATCTAAATAAAGACAGAGTACAGACACTTCCATTTGAAGAGCAATTACGCAGTTGTAAAATTACATTTTCAACTCGTTAGTTTGTCTCCTTACAATGTTATTATTCGTCGCAGTATTTTGTATTCTGCCACTCATATTGACGGATGAATGTGACATTGTGACAAGTACATTACAAGTACGAGCACAGCCGGGTTGATGAGGTCATATTGACGGATGAATGTGACATTGTGACAAGTACATTACAAGTATGAGCACAGCCGGGCTGATGAGGCCATATGGATGTTGTGAAACGGTCCCCAGGAGAGGTATTTACTAAAACTTGTACTGCATTGAGATGACCCCCAAGTGTTCCCTTTCCCGTGCTCTGTAGGCAGAGAGTGGAGGAGAAGGAGAGGGAACTGACCACCACTCTGGACGAAACTTCCGCCAGTTACCGTGCAGAGACTGACCAGCTGCGGCTACAACTGACCACTCAGAAGAACAGGGTCATCACTCTCAATAATCAGGTGAGTGGTCATCACTCAATAATCAGGTGAGTGGTCATCACTCTAAATAATCAGGTCAGTGGTTATCACTCAATAATCAGGTCAGTGGTCAGTACTCTCAATAATCAGGTCAGTGGTCATCACTCTCAATAATCAGGTCAGTGGTCATCACTCAATAATCAGGTCAGTGGTCAGTACTCTCAATAATCAGGTCAATACTCATCACTCTCAATAATCAGGTCAGTGGTCGTCACTCTCAATAATCAGGTCAGTTGTTGTCACTCAGTAATCAGGTCCGAGGTCATCACACTCAATAATCAGGTCAGTGGACATCATTCTCAATAATCAGGTCAGTGGTCACCACTCTCAATAATCAGGTCAGTGGTCATCACTCTTAATAATCAGGTCGGTGGTCACCACTCTCAATAATCAGGTCAGTGGTCATCACTCTTAATAATCAGGTAAGTGGTTATCATTCTCAATAATCAGGTCAGTGATCACAGATTGTGACTAGTTGTTATGATGTGATTACGATGTAACATCTAACTGTAATTAAGCCAGTGTGTGTGAGTATGTTAATGTTGCCAACAACTGAGTAATGTAACATCTAACTGTAATCAAGCCAGCGTGTGTCAGTATGTTAATGTTGCCAACAACTGCGTAATGTAACATCTAACTGTAATCAAGCCAGTGTGTGTGCATATGTTAAGGTTTGCGTCTCAGACACCAAAGTTTCACGGATTAATCTTTGACCCTTCAGCAGAAAAACTCCCCAGTAGCTAAAGGTTCTTAACAGTTTGAGGGTTGGTTTGGTTTCCCAGTAAATGCCCACAATCATCAAGTTGATTATTCTGGCATTGGGAGGTTAGAGAATGAGATTCCAGCTCAGTGAGTCCACGACCATTTCCCTGCAATGGATGTTTTACTTCCCTTGGCGTAGACACCAGATAAAAGGGACCACCGATTTATAGCGTCTCTTCCCAAAGGCACAGGTAATGTAGGGTGAAGGGAATTTCCCAAATTTGTACACAACAGCCAAACCACTGCCCGGTGGACCACGGTTCAAAACCCGGTTCCTTTGAACGGCAGTCCAGCACTCTAACCACTTGACCACTGTGCCCCATCTCATACATACATTAGACAGTCCAGCATTTCAACCACTTGACCACTGCGCCCCGTCTCATACATACATTAGACAGTCCAGCACTCTAACCACTTGATCACTGTGCCCCGTCTCATACATACATTAGACAGTCCAGCACTCTAACCACTTGACCATTGCGCCCCGTCTCATACATACATTAGACAGTCCAGCACTCTAACCACTTGACCACTGCGCCCAGTCTCATACATACATTAAACAGTCCAGCACTCTAACCACTTGACCACTGCGCCCCGTCTCATACATACATTAGACAGTCCAGCACTTTAACCACTTGACCACTGCGCCCCGTCTCATACATACATTGGACAGTCCAGCACTCTAACCACTTGACCACTGTGCCCCGTCTCATACATACATTAGACAGTCCAGCACTCTAACCACTTGACCACTGCGCCCAGTCTCATACATACATTAGACAGTCCAGCTCTCTAACCACTTGACCACTGCGCCCAGTCTCATACATACATTAGACAGTCCAGCACTCTAACCACTTGACCACTGCGCCCAGTCTCATACATACATTAGACAGTCCAGCACTCTAACCACTTGACCACTGCGCCCAGTCTCATACATACATTAGACAGTCCAGCATTTTAACCACTTGACCACTGCGCCCCATCTCATACATACATTAGACAGTCCAGCACTCTAACATCTTGACCACTGTGCCCCGTCTCATACATACATTAGACAGTCCAGCACTCTAACCACTTGACCACTGCGCCCAGTCTCATACATACATTAGACAGTCCAGCACTCTAACCACTTGACCACTGCGCCCCGTCTCATACATACATTAGACAGTCCAGTACTCTAACCACTTGACCACTGTGCCCCGTCTCATACATACATTAGATAGTCCAGGACTCTAACCACTTGACCACTGTGCCACGTCTCATACATACATTAGACAGTCCAGCACTCTAAACACTTGACCACTGCGCCCCGTCTCATACATACATTAGACAGTCCAGCACTCTAACCACTTGACCACTGCGCCCAGTCTCATACATACATTAGACAGTCCAGCACTCTAATCACTTGACCACTGCGCCCCGTCTCATACATACATTAGACAGTCCAGCACTCTAACCACTTGACCACTGCGCCCAGTCTCATACATACATTAGACAGTCCAGCACTCTATCCACTTGACCACTGCGCCCCCGTCTCATACATACATTAGACAGTCCAGCACTCTAACCACTTGACCACTGCGCCCAGTCTCATACATACATTAGACAGTCCAGCACTCTAAACACTTGACCACTGCGCCTAGTCTCATACATACATTAGACAGTCCAGCACTCTAACCACTTGACCACTGCGCCCAGTCTCATACATACATTAGACAGTCCAGCACTCTAATCACTTGACCACTGCGCCCCGTCTCATACATACATTAGACAGTCCAGCTCTCTAACCACTTGACCACTGCGCCCAGTCTCATACATACATTAGACAGTCCAGCACTCTAATCACTTGACCACTGCGCGCCGTCTCATACATACATTAGACAGTCCAGCACTCTAACCACTTGACCACTGCGCCCAGTCTCATACATGCATTAGACAGTCCAGCACTCTAACCACTTGACCACTGCGCCCAGTCTCATACATACATTAGACAGTCCAGCACTCTATCCACTTGACCACTGC
>JAHLWY010002718.1:0-10817 GCA_020002185.1 Paraescarpia echinospica | reverse complement strand
ATTGCCATGGTGACTGTTACAGTACCATAGACAATAGTCTGATGAGTAACATCCAGAAGTTGTTCTGTGTGTTTACATTGCCATGACGACTGTTACAGTACCATAGACAATAGTCTGATGAGTAACATCCAGAAGTTGTTCTGTGTGTTTACATTGCCATGACGACTGTTACAGTACCATAGACAATAGTCTGATGAGTAACATCAGAAGTTGTTCTGTGTGTTTATGTTGCCATGACGACTGTTTCAGTACCATAGACAATAGTCTGATGAGTAACATCCAGAAGTTGTTCTGTGTGTTTACATAGCCATGACGACTGTTACAGTACCATAGACAATAGTCTGATGAGTAACATCAGAAGTTGTTCTGTGTGTTTAGGTTGCCATGACGACTGTTACAGAACCATAGACAATAGTCTGATGAGTAACATCCAGAAGTTGTTCTGTGTGTTTACATTGCCATGACGACTGTTACAGTACCATAGACAATAGTCTGAAGAGTAACATCCAGAAGTTGTTCTGTGTGTTTACATTGCCATGACGACTGTTACAGTACCATAGACAATAGTCTGATGAGTAACATCCAGAAGTTGTTCTGTGTGTATACATTGCCATGGCGACTGTTACAGTACCATAGACAATAGTCTGATGAGTAACATCCAGAAGTTGTTCTGTGTGTTTACATTGCCATGACGACTGTTACAGTACCATAGACAATAGTCTGATGAGTAACATCCAGAAGTTGTTCTGTGTGTTTACATTGCCATGGCGACTGTTACAGTACCATAGACAATAGTCTGATGAGTAACATCCAGAAGTTCTTCTGTGTGTTTACATTGCCATGACGACTGTTACAGTACCATAGACAATAGTCTGATGAGGCCATCAGAAGTTCTGTGTTTATGTTGCTACGACGACTGTTACAGAACCACAGACACATAGTCTGGATGAGTGTCATCCAGAAGTTGGTTCTGTAGTTTACCGCTACGACGACTCGTTTTCACAGGCACCATACAATAGTCTCGATGAGTAACATCCAGAAGTTGTTCTGTGTGTTTACATTGCCATGACGACTGTTACAGTACCATAGACAATAGTCTGATGAGTAACATCCGAAGTTGTTCTTGTGCGTTTGATTGCCATGACGACTGTTACAGTACCATAGACAATAGTCTGATGAGTAACATCCAGAAGTTGTTCTGTGTGCTTACATTTCGCCATGACGACTGTTACAGTACCATAGACAATAGTCTACGAGTAACATCAGAAAGCTATGGGTGGGTGGCTTTACATTGCCATGGCGACTGTTACAGTACCATAGACAATAGTCTGATGAGTAACATCCATAAGTTGTTCTGTGTGTTTACATTGCCATGACGACTGTTACAGTACCATAGACAATAGTCTGATGAGTAACATCCAGAAGTTGTTCTGTGTGTTTACATTGCCATGACGACTGTTACAGTACCATAGACAACAGTCTGATGAGTAACATCAGAAGTTGTTATGTGTGTTTACATTGCCATGGCGACTGTTACAGTACCATAGACAATAGTCTGATGAGTAACATCCAGAAGTTGTTCTATGTGTTTATGTTGCCATGACGACTGTTACAGTACCATAGACAATAGTCTGATGAATAACATCAGAAGTTGTTATGTGTGTTTACATTGCCATGGCGACTGTTACAGTACCATAGACAATAGTCTGATGAGTAACATCCAGAAGTTGTTCTGTGTGTTTACATTGCCATGACGACTGTTACAGTACCATAGACAATAGTCTGATGAGTAACATCCAGAAGTTGTTCTGTGTGTTTACATTGCCATGACGACTGTTACAGTACCATAGACAATAGTCTGATGAGTAACATCCAGAAGTTGTTCTGTGTGTTTACATTGCCATGATGACTGTTACAGTACCATAGACAATAGTCTGATGAGTAACATCCAGAAGTTGTTCTGTGTGTTTACATTGCCATGACGACTGTTACAGTACCATAGACAACAGTCTGATGAGTAACATCCACAAGTTGTTCTGTGTGTTTACATTGCCATGGCGACTGTTACAGTACCATAGACAATAGTCTGATGAGTAACATCCAGAAGTTGTTCTGTGTGTTTACATTGCCATGACGACTGTTACAGTACCATAGACAATAGTCTGAAGAGTAACATCCAGAAGTTGTTCTGTGTGTTTACATTGCCATGACGACTGTTACAGTACCATAGACAACAGTCTGATGAGTAACATCAGAAGTTGTTATGTGTGTTTACATTGCCATGGCGACTGTTACAGTACCATAGACAATAGTCTGATGAGTAACATCCAGAAGTTGTTCTGTGTGTTTATATTGCCATGACGACTGTTACAGTACCATAGACAATAGTCTGATGAGTAACATCCAGAAGTTGTTCTGTGTGTTTACATTGCCATGGCGACTGTTACAGTACCATAGACAACAGTCTGATGAGTAACATCCAGAAGTTGTTCTGTGTGTTTACATTGCCATGACGACTGTTACAGTACCATAGACAATAGTCTGATGAGTAACATCCAGAAGTTGTTCTATGTGTTTACATTGCCATGGCGACTGTTACAGTACCATAGACAACAGTCTGATGAGTAACATCCAGAAGTTGTTCTGTGTGTTTACATTGCCATGACGACTGTTACAGTACCATAGACAATAGTCTGATGAGTAACATCCAGAAGTTGTTCTGTGTGTTTACATTGCCATGACGACTGTTACAGTACCATAGACAATAGTCTGATGAGTAACATCCGAAGTTGTTCTGTGTGTTTACATTGCCATGACGACTGTTACAGTACCATAGACAATAGTCTGATGAGTAACATCCAGAAGTTGTTCTGTGTGTTTACATTGCCATGACGACTGTTACAGTACCATAGACAATAGTCTGATGAGATACATCAGAAGTTGTTATGTGTGTTTACATTGCCATGGCGACTGTTACAGTACCATAGACAATAGTCTGATGAGTAACATCCAGAAGTTGTTCTGCGTGTTTACATTGCCATGACGACTGTTACAGTACCATAGACAATAGTCTGATGAGTAACATCCAGAAGTTGTTCTGTGTGTTTACATTGCCATGACGACTGTTACAGTACCATAGACAACAGTCTGATGAGTAACATCAGAAGTTGTTATGTGTGTTTACATTGCCATGGCGACTGTTACAGTACCATAGACAATAGTCTGATGAGTAACATCCAGAAGTTGTTCTGTGTGTTTATGTTGCCATGACGACTGTTACAGTACCATAGACAATAGTCTGATGAGTAACATCAGAAGTTGTTATGTGTGTTTACATTGCCATGGCGACTGTTACAGTACCATAGACAATAGTCTGATGAGTAACATCCAGAAGTTGTTCTGTGTGTTTACATTGCCATGACGACTGTTACAGTACCATAGACAATAGTCTGATGAGTAACATCCAGAAGTTGTTATGTGTGTTTACATTGCCATGGCGACTGTCACAGTACCATAGACAATAGTCTGATGAGTAACATCCAGAAGTTGTTCTGTGTGTTTACATTGCCATGACGACTGTTACAGTACCATAGACAATAGTCTGATGAGTAACATCCAGAAGTTGTTCTGTGTGTTTACATTGCCATGACGACTGTTACAGTACCATAGACAACAGTCTGATGAGTAACATCAGAAGTTGTTATGTGTGTTTACATTGCCATGGCGACTGTTACAGTACCATAGACAATAGTCTGATGAGTAACATCCAGAAGTTGTTCTGTGTGTTTATGTTGCCATGACGATTGTTACAGTACCATAGACAATAGTCTGATGAGTAACATCCAGAAGTTGTTCTGTGTGTTTACATTGCCATGACGACTGTTACAGTACCATAGACAACAGTCTGATGAGTAACATCCAGAAGTTGTTCTGTGTGTTTACATTGCCATGGCGACTGTTACAGTACCATAGACAATAGTCTGATGAGTAACATCCAGAAGTTGTTCTGTGTGTTTACATTGCCATGACGACTGTTACAGTACCATAGACAATAGTCTGATGAGTAACATCCAGAAGTTGTTCTGTGTGTTTACATTGCCATGACGACTGTTACAGTACCATAGACAATAGTCTGATGAGTAACATCCAGAAGTTGTTCTGTGTGTTTACGTTGCCATGACGACTGTTACAGTACCATAGACAATAGTCTGATGAGTAACATCCAGAAGTTGTTCTGTGTGTTTACATTGCCATGGCGACTGTTACAGTACCATAGACAATAGTCTGATGAGTAACATCCAGAAGTTGTTCTGTGTGTTTACATTGCCATGACGACTGTTACAGTACCATAGACAATAGTCTGATGAGTAACATCCAGAAGTTGTTCTGTGTGTTTACATTGCCATGACGACTGTTACAGTACCATAGACAATAGTCTGATGAGTAACATCCAGAAGTTGTTCTGTGTGTTTACATTGCCATGACGACTGTTACAGTACCATAGACAATAGTCTGATGAGTAACATCCAGAAGTTGTTCTGTGTGTTTACATTGCCATGACGACTGTTACAGTACCATAGACAATAGTCTGATGAGTAACATCCAGAAGTTGTTCTGTGTGTTTATGTTGCCATGACGACTGTTTCAGTACCATAGACAATAGTCTGATGAGTAACATCAGAAGTTGTTCTGTGTGTTTATGTTGCCATGACGACTGTTACAGAACCATAGACAATAGTCTGATGAGTAACATCCAGAAGTTGTTCTGTGTGTTTACATTGCCATGACGACTGTTACAGTACCATAGACAATAGTCTGATGAGTAACATCCAGAAGTTGTTCTGTGTGTTTACATTGCCATGACGACTGTTACAGTACCATAGACAATAGTCTGATGAGTAACATCCAGAAGTTGTTCTGTGTGTTTACATTGCCATGACGACTGTTACAGTACCATAGACAATATTCTGATGAGTAACATCCAGAAGTTGTTCTGTGTGTTTACATTGCCATGACGACTGTTACAGTACCATAGACAATAGTCTGATGAGTAACATCCAGAAGTTGTTCTGTGTGTTTACATTGCCATGACGACTGTTACAGTACTATAGACAATAGTCTGATGAGTAACATCCAGAAGTTGTTCTGTGTGTTTACATTGCCATGACGACTGTTACAGTACCATAGACAATAGTCTGATGAGTAACATCCAGAAGTTGTTCTGTGTGTTTACATTGCCATGACGACTGTTACAGTACCATAGACAATAGTCTGATGAGTAACACCCAGAAGTTGTTCTGTGTGTTTATGTTGCCATGACGACTGTTTCAGTACCATAGACAATAGTCTGATGAGTAACATCCAGAAGTTGTTCTGTGTGTTTACGTTGCCATGACGACTGTTACAGTACCATTGACAATAGTCTGATGAGTAACATCCAGAAGTTGTTCTGTGTGTTTATGTTGCCATGACGACTGTTACAGTACCATAGACAATAGTCTGATGAGTAACATCCAGAAGTTGTTCTGTGTGTTTACATTGCCATGATGACTGTTACAGTACCATAGACAATAGTCTGATGAGTAACATCCAGAAGTTGTTCTGTGTGTTTACATTGCCATGACGACTGTTACAGTACCATAGACAATAGTCTGATGAGTAACATCAGAAGTTGTTCTGTGTGTTTACATTGCCATGACGACTGTTACAGTACCATAGACAATAGTCTGATGAGTAACATCCAGAAGTTGTTCTGTGTGTTTACATTGCCATGACGACTGTTACAGTACCATAGACAATAGTCTGATGAGTAACATCCAGAAGTTGTTCTGTGTGTTTACATTGCCATGACGACTGTTACAGTACCATAGACAACAGTCTGATGAGTAACATCAGAAGTTGTTATGTGTGTTTATGTTGCCATGACGACTGTTACAGTACCATAGACAATAGTCTGATGAGTAACATCCAGAAGTTGTTCTGTGTGTTTACATTGCCATGACGACTGTTACAGTAACATAGACAACAGTCTGATGAGTAACATCCAGAAGTTGTTCTGTGTGTTTACATTGCCATGGCGACTGTTACAGTACCATAGACAATAGTCTGATGGTAACATCCAGAAGTTGTTCTGTGTGTTTACATTGCCATGACGACTGTTACAGTACCATAGACAATGATCTGATGAGTAACATCAGAAGTTGTTCTGTGTTTACATTGCCATGACGACTGTTACAGTACCATGGACAATAGTCTGATGAGTAACATCCAGAAGTTGTTCTGTGTGTTTACATTGCCATGACGACTGTTACAGTACCATAGACAATAGTCTGATGAGTAACATCCAGAAGTTGTTCTGTATGTTTACATTGCCATGATGACTGTTACAGTACCATAGACAATAGTCTGATGAGTAACATCCAGAAGTTGTTCTGTGTGTTTACATTGCCATGACGACTGTTACAGTACCATAGACAATAGTCTGATGAGTAACATCCAGAAGTTGTTCTGTGTGTTTACATTGCCATGACGACTGTTACAGTACCATAGACAATAGTCTGATGAGTAACATCCAGAAGTTGTTTTGTGTGTTTATATTGCCATGACGACTGTTACAGTACCATAGACAATAGTCTGATGAGTAACATCCAGAAGTTGTTCTGTGTGTTTACATTGCCATGACGACTGTTACAGTACCATAGACAATAGTCTGATGAGTAACATCCAGAAGTTGTTCTGTGTGTTTACATTGCCATGGCGACTGTTACAGTACCATAGACAACAGTCTGATGCGTAACATCCAGAAGTTGTTCTGTGTGTTTACGTTGCCATGGCGACTGTTACAGTTCCATAGACAATAGTCTGATGAGTAACATCCAGAAGTTATTCTGTGAGCGGATTGAGATCTTCAGCACTGTAGAGTTCTCAAAGGTGTCCGTCCGCACTGGAATCATCAAGATCAGCCTCAATGTGACTGTAGCAGTGAACTAACCAAAGGACTGCCTAGAGCCACTTAGGAACTAACCAAAGTACTGAATAGAGCCACATAGGAACTAACCAAAGGACTGACTAGAGCCACATAGGAACTGCACGTGTGTTGGGCATTCCTTTGTGTTCACATCATTATAATAGAAATGGTACAGCTCAGTAACCCTGTTTGATGTCATAACCGTTTTACTGACTAAGTGTGGCCAATTTATCAAATATATTTCTGTTCTTAAACTAATATTGTCAGACCTCATTTAACCTTTATATTATTCTTACATACAGTTTTAATGAATTTTAGTTTTATTTACGTTAGCATTAGATTTTAGTCTAATGAACTTATTTAATGTAATTTAGCCATTTATTTATTTATCTTATTTTTTTTATCCAGTATGTTTAGCTGTTCAGCACTTTTGCTAATCATTTGCTTTATCATTGCATTTACCCGTAATTTTACTGTACATAAGTTTATTTATATATACTAGGATTTTGCTTGCTAACTTTATTTTTTTTCTGATTTATTTCTCTTAAATGCGATTTTATGTTTTTGTATAGATATTTGCTGATTTTATAAACACCCGTGAATGAGACATTAGTCCCGGATTTGATGGTGTATAAATGAGGTTGATTATTATTATTATGTTTAAATGCTACCTGCTGTTCAGACAACAGATGATCCACACTGACCTGTATGGCCGCGATTAAGGTTAATTGTCCAAGTCTGGTTTCTCCCACAGCTTAGTTCATTTCGTGTTGGATGAGATTGTCGACAGCGCGCTACATCGCTGTCTCTACCCCGTCGCCATGGAGAACAGCGTAAGTTGGTCTCATGATATGGTCACATGACACAACAGTGACTGTATTGCACCCTATTGATGATGTAGCAGTTTGTATCAAACACTAATTCGATAGCATGATAATACACAACCGAAATTTTATAATTTAAAAATAATCCAGGTATGTTTTTGGAAATTAATTTTTGTTACCTCAGCAGTATTGAGTTGTAAATGTTATAAAATATTATCATTTTTTCAAGGTGGTGGTGTAGTTGCACAAATAATGAGACCTTGACACGGGCCACATCCGATTGTTGGTGCTACTCCGCCAGCTGTCGACGGTGATGACATCACAAATTGTAGATTATCTTTGCATGCCTAATGACTGGAACAACCTAACAAAATGCGGACCATGTTCTGTATCAAGGACCATGCTCTGTATCATGGACCGTGTTCTGTATTGTGGACCGTGTTATGTATCGTGAACCGTGTTCTGTATCGTGGACCCCGTGTTCTGTATCGTGGACCGTGTTCTGTATTGTGGACCATGTCCTGTATCATGGACCATGTTTTGTATCGTGGACCAATAAATGTGGGGTCTGGAAATTTACATAAATGATCAATATTTTTGTAAATGTTATTTTCCACGTGATGACCGAGGCGGTTCGTTGTGAACTCTCACATCTGTTTCAGAAACATGTAAAGCATGAGGAAGATGTCACATGCACTTGTAAGTACTTACAGTCCTGCGAGCGTGGATAGATGGCAGCACTAGAAGCGGTGTGCGTCGAATGAGACATTCTGATGGACTCTCCCAGAATGGGATTTGACAGGTATGAAACATTCACCATGGAATAGACATTCACCGTGGAATGAGACATTCACCATGGAATGAGAGATTCACCGTGGTATGAGACATTCATGGTGGATTCACTGTGTTATAAGACATGTCAAGGAATGATACATTCACAATGGAATGAGACATTCACCGTGGCATGAGACATTCATGGTGGAATGAGACATTCACTGTGGTATGAGACATTTTCATGGAATGAGACTTTCACCATGAAATAAGACATTATCTATGAAATGGTAAATTCATCATAAAATGATACATCCAGCGTGGAATGTGACATTCACCGAGGTATTACTGATGTGTTTTACAAGTACTGCTTGTGACAGTTTTGTACTTATCCAGATGAGGGGGGAAAGTGATTACACCTTGGAGCAGTAACCCGGTGATGGCCGCTTGAGTTCACGAGGTCACACAATATATTAAGTATTACAGAGGGAGGTGTCATCTCCATGTATCACAAGAAAAATACAATGATACAGCGGCGCCAGATAGGGAGTATGCAAATCATATTGGTTGGGTCGTAAAAATGGCACGTTTTACGTCACGTATTGGTGGGTTTGATGATTTAGTGATGTTGTGAGACCACCTCAAAGTAATTTCACATCATGCATTACAAATATATATATATATATTGGTTGCACCCGATGAATGTAACGAAAGTCATGAAAGTCACGCGTTATGTTGCGTATATATATATAATGTAGTTTCTTCTTAGATAACACTTGGCGCCTAGTGTTTGGTCGTGTAGTGGAACAATCCATTTTAGGAAGGAATGGACATTGGGTAACTGAGAGATTCATTGAAACTTTACTTTCTTAGTTAGATAGGTTCATGGAGTCATTGTAAATGTTAATTTTTTTCGTTAAGATTTTGGTTACGCAATATGCCGTACTTCCGATGCCAGTTCTGTTCTCAAGTTGTTCGAGAGGGTCTCGTTGACATATTCATCCGACACATCTCTGTCATCGCTGATGTATGTATGACATGTTCTCTATGTCAACGTACCTCTGTCGTCACTGATGTATATGTCACATGTTCTCTACCTAAATGTACCTCTGTCATCACTGATGCATGTGTCACATGTTCTCTATCTCAATGTACCTCTGTCATCACTGATGCATGTGTCACATGTTCTCTATCTCAATGTACCTCTGTCATCGCTGATGCATGTGTCACATGTTCTCTATCTCAATGTACCTCTGTCATCGCTGATGCATGTGTCACATGTTCTCTACCTCAATGTACCTCTGTCATCGCTGATGCATGTGTCACATGTTCTCTATCTCAATGTACCTCTGTCATCGCTGATGCATGTGTCACATGTTCTCTATCTCAATGTACCTCTGTCATCGCTGATGCATGTGTCACATGTTCTCTATCTCAATGTACTTCTGTCATCGCTGATGCATGTGTCACATGTTCTCTATCTCAGTGTACCTCTGTCGTCGCTGATGTATGTGTCACATGTTCTCTACCTCAGTGTACCTCTGTCGTCGCTGATGCATGTGTCACATGTTCTCTATCTCAGTGTACCTCTGTCATCGCTGATGCATGTGTCACATGTTCTCTATCTCAGTGTACCTCTGTCGTCGCTGATGCATGTGTCACATGTTCTCTACCTCAATGTACCTCTGCCGTCGCTGATGCATGTGTCACATGTTCTCTACCTCAATGTACCTCTGTCGTCGCTGATGCATGTGTCACATGTTCTCTACCTCAATGTACCTCTGTCGTCGCTGATGCATGTGTCACATGTTCTCTATCTTAATGTACCTCTGTCGTCGCTGATGCATGTGTCACATGTTCTCTACCTCAATGTACCTCTGTCGTCGCTGATGCATGTGTCACATGTTCTCTACCTCAATGTACCTCTGTCGTCGCTGATGCATGTGTCACATGTTCTCTACCTCAATGTACCTCTGTCGTCGCTGATGCATGTGTCACATGTTCTCTATCTCAATGTACCTCTGTTGTCGCTGATGTATGTGTCACATGTTCTCTATCTCAATATACCTCTGTCATCGCTGATGTATGTGTCACATGTTCTCTATCTCAATGTACCTCTGTCATCGCTGATGTATGTGTCACATGTTCTCTATCTCAATGTACCCCTGTCATCGCTGATGTATGTGTCACATGTTCTCTATCTCAATGTACCTCTGTCATCACTGATGTATGTGTCACATGTTCTCTATCTCAAT
>JAHLWY010002717.1:0-10825 GCA_020002185.1 Paraescarpia echinospica | reverse complement strand
GCACTTACCCACCAAGGCGACCAGCACTTACCCACCAAGGCGACCAGGCACTTACCCACCAAGGCGACCAGCACTTACCCACCAAGGCGACCAGGCACTTACCCACCAAGGCGACCAGCACTTACCCACCAAGGCGACCAGCACTTACCCACCAAGGCGACCCGCACTTACCCACCAAGGCGACCAGCACTTACCCACCAAGGCGACCCAGCACTATTTACCCTTCAAGGCGACCCAGCACTTACCCACCAAGGCGACCAGCACTATTTACCCTTCACACCCAGCACTTCTTACCTACCAAGGCTTACCTGTAGCACTTTACCCACCAAGGCGACCAGCACTTACCCACCAAGGCGACCAGCACTTACCCACCAAGGCGACCCGCACTTACCCACCAAGGCGACCAGCACTTACCCACCAAGGCGACCCAGCACTATTTACCCTTCAAGGCGACCCAGCACTTACCCACCAAGGCGACCAGCACTTACCCACCAAGGCGACCAGCACTTACCCACCAAGGCGACCCAGCACTATTTACCCTTCAAGGCGACCCAGCACTTACCCATCAAGGCGACCAGCACTTACCCACCAAGGCGACCAGCACTTACCCACCAAGGCGACCAGCACTTACCCACCAAGGCGACCAGCACTTACCCACCAAGGCGACCAGCACTTACCCACCAAGGCAACCAGGCACTTACCCACCAAGGCGACCAGGCACTTACCCACCAAGGCGACCAGGCACTTACCCACCAAAGCGACCAGCACTTACCCACCAAGGCGACCAGGCACTTACCCACCAAGGCGACCAGCACTTACCCACCAAGGCGACCAGGCACTTACCCACCAAGGCGACCAGCACTTACCCACCAAGGCGACCAGGCACTTACCCACCAAGGCGACCAGCACTTACCCACCACCAAAGCACTTACCCACCATGCACCTGACCTCTACCCACCAAGGCCAATCTCTCAGCACTTACCCACCAAGGCGACCCAGCACTTACCCACCAAGGCGACCAGCACTTACCCACCAAGGCGACCCAGCACTATTTACCCTTCAAGGCGACCCAGCACTTACCCACCAAGGCGACCAGCACTTACCCACCAAGGCGACCAGCACTTACCCACCAAGGCGACCCAGCACTATTTACCCTTCAAGGCGACCCAGCACTTACCCATCAAGGCGACCAGCACTTACCCACCAAGGCGACCAGCACTTACCCACCAAGGCGACCCAGCACTATTTACCCTTCAAGGCGACCCAGCACTTACCCATCAAGGCGACCAGCACTTACCCACCAAGGCGACCAGCACTTACCCACCAAGGCGACCCAGCACTATTTACCCTTCAAGGCGACCCAGCACTTACCCACCAAGGCGACCAGCACTTACCCACCAAGGCGACCAGCACTTACCCACCAAGGCGACCCGCACTTACCCACCAAGGCGACCCGCTTGCTGTCAGCGCCGTAGTCGGCTGCATTCTTCAGGAAGAATGTCGTCGCTTTGAGACAGTCGTCGAACGGAGCAGGGTAGGGGTGTTCTGGTGCCAGTCGGTAGCTGAAAGCAACCACAGCAGTAAGTAATAGAACACGCACTCTGTTCTCAACCATCAATTCCTGTGGACATTACCATTGATCGAGCACATCAAGCGTTACTGCGGATTCATCATTTACTGAGGGCATCAACTTATTCGTAGGGTATCGTAATTTACTGCGGATTTCATAAGCTTATTGCGGAGTCAAGTGTGAGGGAATAGTTGATTGACACCAGTGACTGTTAGGTACAATTCTTACTCGACGGAGACGACGACTATCCCAAGACGCCGGGCCAAGATGCTTGCCATCGCGTCGGTCGTGTCTGAAACAATGGACACTTGTCATCGACAATGTCTAATACACAAGCAAAGTGATGACCGAGGTGACAGTCCTACAATGACTGCATTGAATACTTCGATATAATAGTACTGAATATACTGAACTGTACGGATAGATGCAGTGGATACAACCAAATGCACAGTGTTTAGTAATACACGCATGAAGTGTACAGCACATTACAGTTTAATGGATGGAAGCTGCCATTTTAAACCAACGGTTTATATGTCCACTTGACATGACGCTGACACTTTGGGTTGTGATATTCTTATATATGAAATACAGAGTTCTTCTGTGAATCTCTGGCCCTCTACATTCCCAATGTTCGTACCGATGCAATATATTGTAACGTGCCATTGGAGTAAAACTGGGAAAGTTCTTAATTAAGTGGAATTCAATGCGACAACGCCAAAAATGGCACCCCGGTGAAACGTGGCGTACAGTAGAGACATCTAGCGGCCATTTCCATTGTTTGGAATTATAGCGCATTCAGGGTTATTGCATTAGTACGCACCATTTTGGATGCAGTGTGTCCCATGTCAACAACGTCTGCAAATATCTTTAAACATTCCGTAACAAGTATCAGAAGAGATAATTCCGCGACTCACCGAGGTTGCCGTACACCCAGCCTCCTCCGTGGAAGAGTAAGACTCCCGGCACCGCCCCGTCCCCCTTCTCCGGCCCGTACACGCGCACCGGCACGCCGTCAAACGTCTCGTTCGACACCTGTCAATCAAACACAACACGTCTCATTTGACACCTGTCAATCAAACATAACACGTCTCGTTCGACACCTGTCAATCAAACACAACACGTCTCATTCAACATATGTCAATCAAACACAACACGTCTCATTTGACAAATGTCGATCAAACACAACACGTCTCATTCGATACATGTCAATCAAACACAACACGTCTCGTTCGACACCTGTCAATCAAACACAACACGACTCATTCAACATATGTCAATCAAGCACAAGCAATTGTGAGTGTTGCAGTATTTTGATTTAAAACTTGATCTTAAGACCATTTAATTACTATTGTCGCCAATTGCGACATTCCATGCAGCTGATAATAATTGTAGGTTTACTTCTGTGGCGCCGCCTACGGAATGACTGACAACTACCCAAAGTCGCGAATGAAAATTTGCGCCTGAGAGGAGATAGACTTATAATACTCCAACGTTAGCATTTGAATATATTACAGACGAAATGTTTTCTATGGAACAACGAAAGTGCAGGAAGCCAATGTTGCTGGCAGAAGGTAATTCTCAATGAAAGTTTGATTGACAGTGAAAGCCCTATGACAAAACCTAATTATGAAATAACGCTGATACGTTACATAGCGGGCACGCCACAGCCTATCACTCGCATGAATGGACGTGTGTTACTTACGTGGAGGGCGGCGTAGTTTGCCTTGTGAGGTGGAGAGAAGAACTGCCGAAGGGAGCGAGAGAGACCCACTCGGTGGCCGAGTCCGACGTAATCTCCCAGCTCACTCTGCGCGGAAACAAACCCCTGTCAGTTTCTTCACGAACAACAAGCATAACTTGGATCCATAGCATTTATTTTAACCATGTTTCATTTAAAGGCGTTGGAAAATAGTAACATCTCGTTGTTGTTTAAGAAGTATTTGAAACATACCAAACAGTTTACATCTGTATGTGGAAGGGTATATAATATTGTAGAAATGACATTATTGTACAATTACATTAAACAGTGACACATTTAGATATGAATGACCCTACCCTAACGACGTAACCCATACATCACATTTCAGAAAACATTCAACCATACGCGTATTTATCCTAATCTCCTCGACTGGCAAAACTTACAGATACTGACCGCGCTGACGCCAGCTAAAATGTCTGGTCCCGTGATCTTCATTCGTTCCTCGCCGAGACACTCACGCGATAACACGTACATATAAAGGTCGCCACAACTACGCATGCTACCGGTTTTTGTACTTTTTTCTAAAGAAAACGTGTTTAAATGTTCTCTACATGTAATGCAGTAGAGAAATACAGTCCCTACTGTATATCACGGGAATAGCTCAGCAGCTTTGTGTTAGTTGGACGTTGAAAGACGACAGCGTGAGGGTGCTTGCATGGACAGTTGGAGTTACCAGAGCCCATGAGTACCTGGTCAACCTACCAGAGCCGAGCCAGCGAGTACTTGCTCAACCTACCAGAGCTCGCGAGTACTTGGCCTTGGCGAAGAACCAGATCATCTGGTCGGCCTGCTCAATGCCGCCCGGCACGTTAACGGCGCCGTACAGGACATAGCTGACCAGCAGGATGGACACGGCGATGGTCGTGAACACGCTCGGCATGTGGGTCGACATGGTACACCTCTCAGTCGGGTGACGGCGAGGTCACAGTGAAGTCACAGTCGGGGTTACTTGTTACTTATGTCGCACTATAACAAGCGAAGTGACGATGTATCGATGGTGAAGACGTTGAGACATCCGGGAACGGACGTGGCGGGGCACACGTGTCGTGGATTACACTCAGACTGCTGGTGTTGGCACCCACATTACACACTCGCACACACAAAGACGCACCAACGCACGCACACGCATACATCATAAATGGACGCACACGCGCACGCACGCACGCAGACACGCACGCACACACACACGCACACACACACGCATCAACGGGCACAGTAACGATAAACCACGTGATTTCAATGTTAATTAGCGGCGGCGACAACAGCAGAAACCGACCACCGACACACCAAATAGTAAGCTATAGACTGGTGAGCTATATTTGGCGGAGATAGATCGTTGAAATTGGTGGTGTATCAAAGTTCATAAGCAAGTGGAATTACTGATTGATAAGTATTATTCTTGCCTTAATATCATTCATAAAGTAGCAGTAAACATATATTGAGTAGCAGTTGTGCTTAAAGTTAGTTAGATAAAGTATTTTAGGACACTTTAGTCTAGTGAGTGATAATAGGGTACGTTAGCTTACGGCTACGATAAGTTTGTAAACAAGATTTAACAAACCTCGTTATGTGGTAGAATATATAGGTGATAAAGTAACAACCATAAACTACCTACATAAGATAATATCTGTGTAAGTCAGTACCTGCTAGACATTTTGATAAGGTAGCTTTGTTGTTAAAATTAAGCATTTGCGATAATCGGGCGAACTAAGTTTATGTAGCTAGTGTCTCTCTTATTCGCTAGGGCGCTGTATAACCTAAATAAATAAGGCAGTCTAGCGTACGCAATCTTACGTAAAGTGTAACATTTGTGCACAGAAAACAGTCTTCTTAAAGACTACATAGACAGTGAATAGTGTAAACACAGTTGACAAAACTATTTTAAATAGCTAATTAGATTATTATTATTAAATAAATTCTGATATGGCGCCTTGCAAGCGGCAAGTCAAGGCAAAGACACACTTGGTGTGCGACGACTGCCACAGTTGGGTAGATTTTGCCTTATCCGGCTGTACGAAGTCATGGACAGAAACCAAGGAAGAGGGATTCACCTTTCAGTGCGTGGGGTGTTGGAAGAGGAGAGAAGGAAATGCAATGGGAGGAAAGATGACGGGAAGAAAGGAAGTGAGAGTACATGTGACAGAAGAGAAGTCGGGAGGGACGATGACAGGAAGAAACAGCGTCAGGAAAGAATGGAACGGACGAGATTGTGACGGGAGAGCAGAAGACAGGGGAACAAGATTACAACCAGACAGATGCAAACCGTAGAAAGAGCTACACTGAGGCAGTGATTGAGGGGGCAATGAGGAAAGAGAGGGTGTTTATGGGCGATTCGATTATGAGAAAGACAGATAAGACTCAAAGCGAGGGGGAGGACGTCGTTGTTTGTCTACCGGGGGCTAGGATAGAACATGTAACTGAAAGGGTAGAGAAGGTACTGGGGCATGGCAAGGGAGGGTCTATACTAGTACATGTAGGGACAAATAACGCAGAGAGGGAGGGTACAACTGGGATAGTTCAGAAGTACAGACAGTTAGTGAAGAAGTTAAAGAAGACAAGAGTAGAACAGATTATCCTCTCAGGAATTTTGCCAGTAATGGGAGGAAGGGGGCCGACATATAGAAACTGCAAGAGGATGGCGATCAACGCACTAGTTGAGCAGATGTGTAAAGAAGAGGGGGTGGGATTCGTAGATTTATGGGGATACTTTGTTGGGAGGGAAGATATGTACATGAGAGATGGCCTACATCTAAGTGGAAAGGGGCAGCAGTTTTCTCAGAGAACTTGCTGCAATCTGTTGACAGTGGGACAGGCTGCATCTATTTAAACTAGATTCGCAGGGGGGATTCACAGAGAAGCCTGAAACTGGAGGCATAGATAAAGACAGCAGAAATAAATCGGCAAAGAACAGCCTGGAAAACTGTTCTGAATCAGGATATAAATGCATTTGTTTAAATGCAAGGAGCATAGTAAACAAAAGAAGTGAACTAAACATTATGGTAGAAGATATTGACCCTCACATAATAGGTATAACCGAATCGTGGGCCACCACTGATATATCAGATGCCGAATTGGGACTAACAGGATATGTAATGTTTAGGAAAGATAGAATAGGAAGAAAGGGAGGTGGAGTTATTTTATATATTAAAGAATCTATCCAGGCTTATGAAATAAAATTAGAAAGAGAAGCAGATTGCGAAGAAGCTGTTTGGTGTAACATAGTTACAGGAAACTCAACGTTAACAGTTGGGTTAGTTTATCGAAGTCCAAACATAAGCATAGAAGAGAATGAAAAAATACAAAACGCTATAAGGAGAAGTAAGCAAACGGAACTGTATTATTATGGGGGACTTTAACCATGGGCATATACAATGGAAATCTCTACAGAGTATGGGGAGTGAGGACCACAAGTTTTTAGTTTTAGTACAAGATAGTTTCCTTTCTCAACATGTGCTAGAACCAGCCAGGGGAGAGAATGTGTTAGACTTAGTTTTGTCCTCACAGAAAGAATTAGTTGACAATGTCAAGATATGTGAGCCACTGGGGAGTAGTGATCACAACCAGATACATTTACCATCAAAGTAAAATCAGAAAGGAATAGTAAAAAGCAGTATAGGAGAAATTTCCACAAAGGAAGGTATAAGGACATGAGGAAATATTTAGCAAAGATAGACTGGAATAACACACTGAAGAATAAGACAGCAACCGAATGCTGGAATATCTTAAATAGTGAAATTAAGTGCATAGTCGATAAATTTGTACCTTTCAAAAAACAAGGGAAACGGTCTAAAAAGAAACACTTATCGAAAGAAGCCATTAGAAAAATTAAGTATAAACAAATGATGTGGAAGTCATATAGATGTACTGGAAATGATGAAGACTACAACATTTATAAAGAAGCACTTAATCAAGCTACAGCTGAAATTAGAAATTCAAAGAGAAGCTATGAAAAAAAATTAGCTAGTAATATAAAACATGACAGTAAGAGTTTTTATGCGTATATTCGAAGCAAACAGAAAGTTCAGGATAAGGTCGGTCCTCTAGAAGATAGTGCTGGAAATACAATATCAGAGGGATTCTTAATGGCAGAAGACCTGAATGAGTATTTTAGTTCAGTGTTTACCAGGGAAGATATTAGTTCACTGCCAGTACCAGAGGCTAAGTTCAAGGGGGCAGATTCAGACTATTTAGGACAGTTAGTTGTAACCTCGGAAATGGTAGCTAAGAAAATAAGGGCTATGAAGGATAATAAATCACCTGGAGTGGACGGGATTCCGCCCAAACTACTATTGGAAATTGTAGAACAAATTAGCGTACCGCTTGCAACAGTTTTCAATTTGTCATTAGAAGAGGGAGTGGTTCCTTTAGAATGGAAAGAGGCAAACATTATACCGTTATTTAAAAAAGGTTCGAGAAACAAGTCAGAGAACTATAGACCAGTGAGTTTAACATCAGTGATTTGCAAATTATTAGAAAGACTAATTAAAGATCACATGGTGGATTTTCTTGTTAAACATAACTTGATAAACCCATCTCAACATGGGTTTTTAAAAGCGAGGTCATGCTTAACAAATATGTTATGTTTTTTGGAAGACATCACTAGGTGGGTAGATGAGGGATCACCAGTAGATATCATCTATTTAGATTTTCAAAAAGCTTTCGACAAAGTACCACATCAAAGATTACTCCTTAAGCTAAAGGCCCATGGCATAGGAAATGGTATAATAAACTGGATAGAAAAATGGCTGAATGACAGAAGACAACGTGTAGTAGTTGATGGGGAGGCTTCAAACTGGAAATCGGTATTGAGTGGGGTACCACAGGGATCAGTACTAGGACCTATATTATTCTTAATATATATCAACGATTTGGACGATGATATAACAAGCAAGGTGTTAAAATTTGCGGATGATACAAAAGTGTTTAGAAGGATTAAAAGTGATGGAGACAGACAGCATTTACAAGATGATCTTGATAGGTTGATCAAATGGTCTGAAAAGTGGCAAATGCTGTTCAATTTTGGGAAATGTAAATGCCTCCACACAGGTCATGGGAATGAAGAGGTAAAATATAAAATGGGGGTACTGTTCTAAGTACTACTGTAAAAGAAAAGGACTTGGGGTTAACCATTAGTGCTGATATGAAGGTTTCAGAGCAGTGCGGAATTGCAGCGTCAAAGGGACATCAAATCCTTGGATTAATTAGGCGAAATATAACGTATAAGAAAAAAGAATTAATAGTACCGCTGTACAAAACAATAGTGAGGCCTCATTTAGAATATTGTATACAAACATGGAGGCCATATCGCAAGAAGGACATAGATATGCTAGAAAGAGTACAGAGGAGAGCGACTAAAATGATACCAAATCTGAGGGATCTTAGTTACGAAATACGCCTAGAAGAATGTGGTTTAACAACATTAGAGACCAGGAGATTGAGAGGAGATCACATAGAAGTGTTTAAAATATTGAATGGTTATGAAAATATTGATAGAAACATTTTTTTCTCAGTTAAGAAAAATAGAAGGACCAGAGGACATGAAGCTACATTAGTAAAGGAGCAGTGTAGATTAGATATAAGAAAGTTCTCATTCTCACAAAGGACTGTAAATGAATGGAACAGATTATCTCCTGATTGTGTTGGTGCTAGTAGCGTGAATATGTTTAAAAATAAAATCGACACACACCTTAAAAAGGCGGGATACATGTAGATAAAAAGTATTGGACTCTCGATAAGCCAAAAGGCTTCCTTGTCCACCTGCCATCCAGAGTAATTTTCTGGATGGCAATCTTGTTAAATCTTGTTAATGGTCTGGCAAACGCTTTGTGTGCGTGACGTCACGACGCAGGTCGGTTGACCGGAAGGCGAGCACACAGACTCTTGTTGGACGAGTTTCAGACCGTCTAAGGAACTATCTTCTTGGTACGAAACCATATTGAATTACCAATAATAGCCACTTGTTGTCATACGGCTATAACAACGATATAGAGCAGACATCGTTTATTGCATATCACTGAGACAAGCATCCTTATAAATACTATGAAAAATGGAAATACTTATACTGACACAGAATACATGAAGGACAACATTAATACTTTTACGTCTTCCTAAGATTTGCCATCAGTTGTGTAAATCAACTACACAAATGACACATTATACAGCCATATAATCGTGACTTTCCGTCAGTATCAACACAGCGGTAATCACAGTGTCTTAGCGACTGATTATAGCTGCTTATGTTTAGTGGACGGTTGCAAAATACAACGGTCGCAGCACAACCACTGGCTGACGGTAGTGTCAAACAAGAAATGCCAATATATGATTGAACTTGTGAAATTGCCGAGATAAGCGGTACAACGCAGGCTGGTCATGTATAGAGAGAGTAAATATACAACAAAATAACCATTGGAACGGCTGAATTATGAAGTATTACAATTTACCAGATTGACTAATGGCATCCACTGACGTCAGTCCACGTCAGTCTCGGTTTTCAGCCCACACCAGCTCCCATCGACCACAGTACGACCTAGCGGCTCTAACGTCTGCTCAGGCAAGGCTCAATGCGTATTTTCTTCATTCGCCAAGTACACAAGCGACAATACTATACAACTGGGAACTTCCAATGGCAGCCGGTGTCAACGGCGCGTCGGTTCTGTTCAGGCAGAAGCGTAAACTGAACTAAGTAACACGCAGCATGTCACCTTTTACCCGATGTGCCACCTTTGGTACGACATGTGCCACCTTCGACCCAACAAGGATATGCCAGAGTAAACAGTTTGTATGGGCGGATATGAGATATACGTCGTGAGATGGCGCAGCCACAAAGTCTCGCACTTTGATTTTAACTGTCAAAGACCGGGAGTAGAACGACGACTGCCACCACCTCCTTTGTCCTCACATCCATCGTCCTCACCCCCTTGTCCGCACCTCTCTCTCGTCCGCACCTCCCTCGTACCCACTTCCCTCGTCCCAACTCTAACGTTCTCACCTCTCTCGTCCGCACCTCCCTCGTCCCCACCTCCCTCGTCCTCACCTCCCTCCCTCGTCCTCACACCTCCCTCGTCCCTCACCTCCCTTCCGCCTCACCTCTCTCCTCCTCCACCCCTGCTCCTCGTCCCCTCCATCGTCCCCACCTCCCCTCCTCCTCCACCTCCCTCATCCCTCTCCTCCCTCGTCCCACCTCCCTCCTCCTCTCCCTCATCCTCATTTCCTTCTTCACCTCTCTCTTTTCCTCCACGTCCCTCGTCCCCACCTCCTCCTCCTCCCCTCCCTCCTCCTCACCTCCCTCCTCATCTCCCCCCTCCTCCTCACATCCCTCTTCTTTACCTCCATCCTCCTCACCTCCCTCGTCCCCACCTCCCTCCTCCTCCTCTCCTCCCTTGTCCCCACCTCCCTCCTTCTCACCTCCCTTGTCCCCACCACCCTCCTCCTCACCTCCCTCCTCACTTCCCTCCTCCTCACCTCCCTCCTCATCTCCTCCCTTGTCCCCACCTCCC
>JAHLWY010002716.1:0-10831 GCA_020002185.1 Paraescarpia echinospica | reverse complement strand
AGAGTGGTTCAGCTATACTGTATCTGATCCTCACCGCTGTACAGCAGGGAACAAGGAGGAGACAATGAGGGTGGTTCAGCTATACTGTACCTTACCCTCAACCCTGTACAGCATGGAACAAGGAGGAGATAATGAGAGTGGTTCAGCTATACTGTACCTGACCCTCACCCCTGTACAGCATGGAACAAGGAGGAGTCAATGAGAGTGGTTCAGCTATACTGTACCTGACCCTCACCCCTGTACAGCAGGGAACAAGGAGGAGACACAGAGAGAGGTTCAGCTATAATGTACCTTACCCTCACCCCTGTACAGCAGGGAACAAGGAGGAGACAATGAGAGTGGTTCAGCTATATTGTACCTGACCCTCACCCCTGCACAGCACGGAAGAAGGAGGAGACACAGAGAGTGGTTCAGCTATACTGTACTTTACCCTAACCCCTGTACAGCAGGGAACAAGGAGGAGACACAGAGAGTGGTTCAGCTATACTGTACCTGACCCTCACCGCTGTACAGCAAGGAACAAGGAGGAGACAATGAGAGTGGTTCAGCTATACTGTACCTTACCCTCACCCCTGTACAGCATGGAACAAGGAGGAGACAATGAGAGTGGTTCAGCTATACTGTACCTGACCCTCACCCCTGTACAGCAGGGAACAAGGAGGAGACAATGAGAGTGGTTCAGCTATACTGTACCTGACCCTCACCCCTGTACAGCAGGGAACAAGGAGGAGACAATGAGAGTGGTTCAGCTATACTGTACCTGACCCTCACCCCTGTACAGCAGGGAACAAGGAGGAGACACTGAGAGTGGTTCAGCTATACTGTACCTGACCCTCACCCCTGTACACCAGGGAACAAGGAGGAGACACAGAGAGTGGTTCAGCTATACTGTACCTGACCCTCACCCCTGTACAGCAGGGAACAAGGAGGAGACAATGAGAGTGGTTCAGCTATACTGTACCTGACCCTCACCCCTGTACAGCAGGGAACAGGGGGAACAAGAGAGTGGTTCAGCTATACTGTACCTTACCCTCACCCCTGTACACCAGGGAACAAGGAGGAGACACAGAGAGTGGTTCAGCTATACTGTACCTGACCCTCACCCCTGTACAGCAGGGAAGAAGGAGCAGACACAGAGAGTGGTTCAGGTATACTGTACCTTACCCTCACCCCTCTATAGCAGGGAACAAGGAGGAGACACAGAGAGTGGTTCAGCTATACTGTACCTGACCCTCACCCCTGTACAGCAGGGAACAAGGAGGAGACAATGAGAGTGGTTCAGCTATACTGTACCTGACCCTCACCCCTGTACAGCAGGGAACAAGGAGGAGACACAGAGAGTGGTTCAGCTATACTGTACCTGACCCTCACCCCTGTACAGCAGGGAACAAGGAGGAGGCAATGAGAGTGGTTCAGCTATACTGTACCTTACCCTCACCCCTGTACACCAGGGAACAAGGAGGAGACACAGAGAGTGGTTCAGCTATACTGTACCTTATCCTCACCGCTGTACAGCAGGGAACAAGGAGGAGACAATGAGAGTGGTTCAGCTATACTGTACCTTACCCTCACCCCTGTACAGCATGGAACAAGGAGGAGTCAATGAGAGTGGTTCAGTTATACTGTACCTGACCCTCACCCCTGTACAGCAGGGAACAAGGAGGAGACAATGAGAGTGGTTCAGCTATACTGTACCTTACCCTCACCACTGTACACCAGGGAACAAGGAGGAGACACAGAGAGTGGTTCAGCTATACTGTACCTGATCCTCACCGCTGTACAGCAGGGAACAAGCAGGAGACAATGAGAGTGGTTCAGCTATACTGTACCTTACCCTCACCCCTGTACAGCATGGAACAAGGAGGAGACAATGAGAGTGGTTCAGCTATATTGTACCTGACCCTCACCCCTGTACAGCAGGGAACAATGAGGAGTCAATGAGAGTGGTTCAGCTATACTGTACCTGACCCTAACCCCTGTACAGCAGGGAACAAGGAGGAGACACAGAGAGTGGTTCAGCTATAATGTACCTTACCCTCACCCCTGTACAGCAGGGAACAAGGAGGAGACAATGAGAGTGGTTCAGCTATACTGTACCTGACCCTCACCCCTGTACAGCACGGAAGAAGGAGGAGACACAGAGAGTGGTTCAGCTATACTGTACTTTACCCTAACCCCTGTACAGCAGGGAAAAAGGAGGAGACACAGAGAGTGGTTCAGCTATACTGTACCTGACCCTCACCCCTGTACAGCAGGGAACAAGGAGGAGACAATGAGAGTGGTTCAGCTATACTGTACCTGACCCTCACCACTGTACAGCAGGGAACAAGGAGGAGACAATGAGAGTGGTTCAGCTATACTGTAACTGACCCTCACCCCTGTACTGCAGGGAACAAGGAGGAGACACAGAGAGTGGTTCAGCTATACTGTACCTGACCCTCACCACTGTACAGCAGGGAAGAAGGTGGAGACACAGAGAGTGGTTCAGCTATACTGTACCTTACCCTCACCCCTGTACAGCAGGGAACAAGGAAGAGACACAGAGAGTGGTTCAGCTATACTCTAACTGACCCTCACCAATGTACAGCAGGGAACAAGGAGGAGACAATGAGAGTGGTTCAGCTATACTGTACCTGACCCTCACCCCTGTACAGCAGGGAACAAGGAGGAGACACAGAGAGTGGTTCAGCTATACTGTACCTGACCCTTACCCCTGTACAGCAGGGAACAAGGAGGAGACAATGAGAGTGGTTCAGCTATACTGTACCTGACCCTCACCCCTGTACAGCAGGGAACAAGGAGGAGACAATGAGAGTGGTTCAGCTATACTGTAACTGACCCTCACCCCTGTACAGCAGGGAACAAGGAGGAGACACAGAGAGTGGTTCAGCTATACTGTACCTGACCCTCACCCCTGTACACCAGGGAACAAGGAGGAGACGCAGAGAGTGGTTCAGCTATACTGTACCTGACCCTCACCCCTGTACAGCAGGGAAGAAGGTGGAGACACAGAGAGTGGTTCAGCTATACTGTACCTTACCCTCACCCCTGTACAGCAGGGAAGAAGGAAGAGACACAGAGAGTGGTTCAGCTATACTCTACCTGACCCTCACCACTGTACAGCAGGGAACAAAGAGGAGACAATGAGAGTGGTTCAGCTATACTGTATGTGACCCTCACCCTGTACAGCAGGGAACAAGGAGGAGACACAGAGAGTGGTTCAGCTATACTGTACCTGACCCTCACCACTGTACAGCAGGGAACAAGGAGGAGACAATGAGAGTGGTTCAGCTATACTGTACCTGACCCTCACCCCTGTACAGCAGGGAACAAGGAGGAGACACAGAGAGTGGTTCAGCTATACTGTACCTGACCCTCACCCCTGTACACCAGGGAACAAGGAGGAGACGCAGAGAGTGGTTCAGCTATACTGTACCTGACCCTCACCCCTGTACAGCAGGGAAGAAGGTGGAGACACCGAGAGTGGTTCAGCTGTACTGTACCTTACCCTCACCCCTGTACAGCAGGGAACAAGGAAGAGACACAGAGAGTGGTTCAGCTATACTCTACCTGACCCTCACCCCTGTACAGCAGGGAACAAGGAGGAGACAATGAGAGTGGTTCAGCTATACTGTACCTGACCCTCACCCCTGTACAGCAGGGAACAAGGAGGAGACACAGAGAGTGGTTCAGCTATACTGTACCTGACCCTTACCCCTGTACAGCAGGGAACAAAGAGGAGACAATGAGAGTGGTTCAGCTATACTGTACCTTACCCTCACCCCTGTACACCAGGGAACAAGGAGGAGACACAGAGAGTGGTTCAGCTATACTGTACCTGATCCTCACTGCTGTACAGCAGGGAACAAGGAGGAGACAATGAGAGTGGTTCAGCTATACTGTACCTTACCCTCACCCCCGTACAGCATGGAACAAGGAGGAGACAATGAGAGTGGTTCAGCTATACTGTACCTGACCCTCACCCCTGTACAGCAGGGAACAAGGAGGAGTCAATGAGAGTGGTTCAGCTATACTGTACCTGACCCTCACCCCTGTACAGCAGGGAACAAGGAGGAGACACAGAGAGTGGTTCAGCTATACTGTACCTTACCCTCACCCCTGTACAGCAGGGAACAAGGAGGAGACACAGAGAGTGGTTCAGCTATAATGTACCTGACCCTCACCCATGTACAGCAGGGAACAAGGAGGAGACAATGAGAGTGGTTCAGCTATACTGTACCTGACCCTCACCCCTGTACAGCAGGGAACGAGGAGGAGACACAGAGAGTGGTTCAGCTATACTGTACCTGACCCTCACCCCTGTACAGCAGGGAACAAGGAGGAGACACAGAGTGTGGTTCAGCTATACTGTACCTGACCCTCACCCATGTACAGCAGGGCACAAGGAGGAGACAATGAGAGTGGTTCAGCTATACTGTACCTGACCCTCACCCCTGTACAGCAGGGAACAAGGAGGAGACACAGAGAGTGGTTCAGCTATACTGTACCTGACCCTCACCCCTGTACAGCAGGGAACAAGGAGGAGACACAGAGAGTGGTTCAGCTATACTGTACCTGACCCTCACCCCTGTACAGCAGGGAACAAGGAGGAGACACAGAGAGTGGTTCAGCTATACTGTACCTGACCCTCACCCCTGTACAGCAGGGAAGAAGGTGCAGACACAGAGAGTGGTTCAGGTATACTGTACCTTACCCTCACCCCTCTATAGCAGGGAACAAGGAGGAGACACAGAGAGTGGTTCAGCTATACTGTACCTGACCCTCACCCCTGTACAGCAGGGAACAAGGAGGAGACACAGAGAGTGGTTCAGCTATACTGTACCTGACCCTCACCCCTGTACAGCAAGGAACAAGGAGGAGACACAGAGAGTGGTTCAGCTATACTGTACCTGACCCTCACCCCTGTACAGCAGGGAACAAGGAGGAGACACAGAGAGTGGTTCAGCTATACTGTACCTGACCCTCACCCCTGTACAGCAGGGAACAAGGAGGAGACACAGAGAGTGGTTCAGCTATACTGTACCTGATCCTCACCGCTGTACAGCAGGGAACAAGGAGGAGACAATGAGAGTGGTTCAGCTATACTGTACCTTACCCTCACCCCTGTACAGCATGGAACAAGGAGGAGACAATGAGAGTGGTTCAGCTATACTGTACCTGACCCTCACCCCTGTACAGCAGGGAACAAGGAGGAGTCAATGAGAGTGGTTCAGTTATACTGTACCTGACCCTCACCACTGTACAGCAGGGAACAAGGAGGAGACAATGAGAGTGGTTCAGCTATACTGTACCTTACCCTCACCCCTGTACACCAGGGAACAAGGAGGAGACACAGAGAGTGGTTCAGCTATACTGTATCTGATCCTCACCGCTGTACAGCAGGGAACAAGGAGATGACAATGAGGGTGGTTCAGCTATACTGTACCTTACCCTCAACCCTGTACAGCATGGAACAAGGAGGAGATAATGAGAGTGGTTCAGCTATACTGTACCTGACCCTCACCCCTGTACAGCATGGAACAAGGAGGAGTCAATGAGAGTGGTTCAGCTATACTGTACCTGACCCTCACCCCTGTACAGCAGGGAACAAGGAGGAGACACAGAGAGTGGTTCAGCTATAATGTACCTTACCCTCACCACTGTACAGCAGGGAACAAGGAGGAGACACAGAGAGTGGTTCAGCTATATTGTACCTGACCCTCACCCCTGTACAGCAGGGAACAAGGAGGAGACACAGAGAGTGGTTCAGCTATACTGTACCTGACCCTCACCCCTGTACAGCAGGGAACAAGGAGGAGACACAGAGAGTGGTTCAGCTATACTGTACCTGACCCTCACCGCTGTACAGCAAGGAACAAGGAGGAGACAATGAGAGTGGTTCAGCTATACTGTACCTTACCCTCACCCCTGTACAGCACGGAACAAGGAGGAGACAATGAGAGTGGTTCAGCTATAATGTACCTGACCCTCACCCCTGTACAGCAGGGAACAAGGAGGAGTCAATGAGAGTGGTTCAGTTATACTGTACCTGACCCTCACCCCTGTACAGGAGGGAACAAGGAGGAGACAATGAGAGTGGTTCAGCTATACTGTACCTTACCCTCACCCCTGTACACCAGGGAACAAGGAGGAGACACAGAGAGTGGTTCAGCTATACTGTACCTGATCCTCACCGCTGTACAGCAGGGAACAAGGAGGAGACAATGAGAGTGGTTCAGCTATACTGTACCTTACCCTCACCCCTGTACAGCATGGAACAAGGAGGAGACAATGAGAGTGGTTCAGCTATACTGTACCTGACCCTCACCCCTGTACAGCAGGGAACAAGGAGGAGACAATGAGAGTGGTTCAGCTATACTGTACCTGACCCTCATCCCTGTACAGCAGGGAAGAAGGAGGAGACACAGAGAGTGGTTCAGCTATACTGTACCTTACCCTCACCCCTGTACACCAGGGAACAAGGAGGAGACACAGAGAGTGGTTCAGCTATACTGTACCTGACCCTCACCCCTGTACAGCAGAGAACAAGGAGGAGACACAGAGAGTGGTTCAGCTATACTGTACCTGACCCCCACCCCTGTACAGCAGGGAAGAAGGAGGAGACACAGAGAGTGGTTCAGCTATACTGTACCTGACCCTCACCCCTGTACAGCAGGGAAGAAGGAGGAGACACAGAGAGTGGTTCAGCTATACTGCACCTGACCCTCACCCCTGTACAGCATGGAACAAGGAGGAGACAATGAGAGTGGTTCAGCTATACTGTACCTGACCCTCACCCCAGTACACCAGGCAACAAGGAGACACAGAGAGTGGTTCAGCTATACTGTACCTGACCCTCACCCCTGTACAGCAGGGAACAAGGAGACAATGAGAGTGGTTCAGCTATACTGTACCTGACCCTCACTGCTGTACAGCAGGGAACAAGGAGGAGACAATGAGAGTGGTTCAGCTATATTGTACCTGACCCTCACCCCTGTACAGCAGGGAACAAGGAGGAGTCAACGAGAGTGGTTCAGCTATACTGTACCTGACCCTCATCCCTGTACAGCAGGGAACAAGGAGGAGACACAGAGAGTGGTTCAGCTATACTGTACGTGACCCTCACCCCTGTACAGCAGGGAACAAGGAGGAGACAATGAGAGTGGTTCAGCTATACTGTACCTTACCCTCACCCCTGTACAGCAGGGAACAAGTAGGAGACACAGAGAGTGGTTCAGCTATACTGTACCTGACCCCCACCCCTGTACAGCAGGGAAGAAGGAGGGGACACAGAGAGTGGTTCAGCTATACTGTACCTGACCCTCACCCCTGTACAACAGGGAACAAGGAGGAGACAATGAGAGTGGTTCAGCTATAATGTACCTGACCCTCACCCCTGTACAGCAGGGAACAAGGAGACACAGAGAGTGGTTCAGCTATACTGTACCTGACCCTCACCCCAGTACACCAGGCAACAAGGAGACACAGAGAGTGGTTCAGCTATACTGTACCTGACCCTCACCCCTGTACAGCAGGGAACAAGGAGACAATGAGAGTGGTTCAGCTATACTGTACCTGACCCTCACTGCTGTACAGCAGGGAACAAGGAGGAGACACAGAGAGTGGTTCAGCTATACTGTACCTGATCCCCACCCCTGTACAGCAGGGAACAAGGAGGAGTCAATGAGAGTGGTTCAGCTATACTGTACCTGACCCTCACCCCTGTAAAGCAGGGAACAAGGAGGAGACACAGAGAGAGGTTCAGCTATAATGTACCTTACCCTCACCACTGTACAGCAGGGAACAAGGAGGAGACAATGAGAGTGGTTCAGCTATATTGTACCTGACCCTCACCCCTGTACAGCACGGAAGAAGGAGGAGACACAGAGAGTGGTTCAGCTATACTGTACTTTACCCTAACCCCTGTACAGCAGGGAACAAGGAGGAGACACAGAGAGTGGTTCAGCTATACTGTACCTGACCCTCACCGCTGTACAGCAAGGAACAAGGAGGAGACAATGAGAGTGGTTCAGCTATACTGTACCTGACCCTCACCCCTGTACAGCAGGGAACAAGGAGACAATGAGAGTGGTTCAGCTATACTGTACCTGACCCTCACTGCTGTACAGCAGGGAACAAGGAGGAGACACAGAGAGTGGTTCAGCTATACTGTACCTGACCCCCACCCCTGTACAGCAGGGAAGAAGGAGGGGACACAGAGAGTGGTTCAGCTATACTGTACCTGACCCTCACCCCTGTACAACAGGGAACAAGGAGGAGACAATGAGAGTGGTTCAGCTATAATGTACCTGACCCTCACCCCTGTACAGCAGGGAACAAGGAGACACAGAGAGTGGTTCAGCTATACTGTACCTGACCCTCACCCCAGTACACCAGGCAACAAGGAGACACAGAGAGTGGTTCAGCTATACTGTACCTGACCCTCAACCCTGTACAACAGGGAACAAGGAGACAATGAGAGTGGTTCAGCTATACTGTACCTGACCCTCACTGCTGTACAGCAGGGAACAAGGAGGAGACACAGAGAGTGGTTCAGCTATACTGTACCTGATCCCCACCCCTGTACAGCAGGGAACAAGGAGGGGAGCAACAACACTGGATTATTTTGTTTCATGGTCAAATCGTTGTACATCCCTTGCATTATGAGGTGTGTGTTTTGCTTTCAGCTGGTATTGGCGTTATACCCTCAGACGACTTGTTTCTACCGAGCCTTGGTTCACGAGCCCCCAGAACTGGTACTGTCTTGTGGATTAGGGGGTATTAATGAAGGGCTACTTCTTCAGATTAATTTTAAGCTTTATTTAAATCACATAGAATGGAATTCCACATTAAAAGGTCACACATAATGTCAAGAAAATAGAATCATAGTTGTTTACAGAAAATAAAACAGTGTTCGATCTAGAAAATAATTATGTTCAGATTCACAATTTTGCTTCAGTAACATATTTGCTCAGAGATCAGTATTCTCCAAGTTGATTATGTTTGTGTGGATTGTGTTTGCAGACTTCAAGCGATTACTCCGTGTTATTTGAGGACACATCTTACCCCGAGGGGTATTCACCCCCACTCTCAGTGGCACAGAGATACGTCATTGCCTGCAGGGATGACCGCAAGAAATGACCACACATCTAACACTATGACAGTTCCATCTTCAAGTCACGTGACCGTCACATGACACTGTTGTCATCACATGATACCATATGGAGTACATATGCATTGTGTTTGGTGCTAGAGAGAGACATATGTTCAATTGAGACATCAAAACGTTCATAGATGTGGCTTCAGCCATGTTATTAAAATTTGATTTTCTGGACCTTTTACGGTTTAACAAGATCTGTCTAACCTTCCGTTTGGTTCATTTGTACAGTTCAGGGCTCAAAGGTTAGGGCTGAAATCACGTCCCAGTTTTCATTGTTTCACTAATGGAAACTGGTTAATATAGAACGTATTTATTTTATTATTATTTCTTGTTTGATAAACGTTTTCAAGTCTGGGTTAACTATTAATATATATTAATAATAACAAAATGTATATTGTGACTAAAACTCTCCCCAACTCGAGCTCAGAGGTGCACTGAAACAACTGGGATAAACAATCTGAGAGGTTGTCAACAGACAGATGAGAAGCGCTTGGAGCCAAGGAGGACAACAGGGTAAATATAATGACATGGTCCGCTCTTAGATGACGGCAGACTTGTGTTGTATTTCTCACTGACCTAACACTAACAGAGGCTGAACTCTAAACAGTTGGGGCAGCACCCGAGAAAGCTGTAATTTGACCTAGTAATGACAAGAATCCTGTAAATACTCTTTGTTCTGTGCAATACCTTTTTTAATTGTTTTCAATATTTTGCCACTCCTAACCCACTGAAATCTCTCATCTAAAATATTATAATGAATAGATGATCGCTATAGAAATAATCAGAGTAACGTTAACCATGGGTTTTTATGAAATGGAACATCTGCGATCTGTACGGCTCCATAATCAACCAACAGTGGCAGAGTAACACAAACATTTGGACAAAGCCACAGGCCATGTTCAATTGTTTTTGTTACTCTTCCACTTCTTGAGGATGGTCAGAGTCGGTGTAGCTCGTTAGTGTTCCGTTTTATTACCCACCACCAATTGATTCTAGTAAATTGACTGCAATGGCAAATTAAGTAATTTAGAAAAGATAGTTTGCCATTTTGTACATAACTGTATCATAAGATAAAGAATAGTTATAAGGTGCACCATGCTATATGCAATGACCACATCATGATAACAAGATTTAACAAGATTGCCATCCAGAAAATTACTCTGGATGGCAGGTGGACAAGGAAGCCTTTTGGCTTATCGAGAGTCCAATACTTTTTATCTACATGTATCCCGCCTTTTTAAGGTGTGTGTCGATTTTATTTTTAAACATATTCACGCTACTAGCACCAACACAATCAGGAGATAATCTGTTCCATCCATTTACAGTCCTTTGTGAGGAATGAGAACTTTCTTATATCCTAATCCTGCATGCTCAGCACTTTACTAGTAACAGCTTCCATGTCCTCTGGTCCTTCTAATTTTTCTTAACTGAGAAAAAATGTTTTCTATCAATATTTTCATAACCATTCAATATTTAAACACTTCTATCTGATCTCCTCTCAATCTCCTGGTCTCTAGTGTTGTTAAACCACATTCTTTTAGGCGTTTTTCATAACTAAGATCCCTCAGTTTTGGTATCATTTTAGTGGCTCTCCTCTGTACTCTTTCTAGCATATCTATGTCCTTCTTGCGATATGGTATCCATGCTTGTATACAATATTCTAAATGAGGC
>JAHLWY010002715.1:0-10831 GCA_020002185.1 Paraescarpia echinospica | reverse complement strand
CCGCACACACACTTATACACACACATCCACGCACACATACCGCACATACCACACATACACACACCACAGACACACACACACACACACACACACACACACACACACACACACACACACACACACACACACACACGCACGCACGCACGCACACACCCACACATCCACACACACACACACACACACACACACACACACACACACACACACACACACACACACACACACACACACACACACACACACACACACACACACACACACACACACACACACACACACACACACACACACACACACACACACACCACACACACACACACCACACCACAAACACCGCACACACACACACACCACATACACACACCACACACACACCACATACACACCACACACACACACACACACACACACCACTCACACACACCACACACACACAAACACCACACACACACCACACACACACCACACACACACACACACACACACACACACACACACACACACACACACACACACACACACACCACACACATACCACACACACACCACACACACACACACCACACACACAAACACACACCACACACCACACACACACACACCACACACACCACCCCACACCACACACACCACACACACCACACACACCACACACACCACACACACCACACACACCACACACACCGCACACCGCACACCGCACACCGCACACCGCACACCGCACACCGCACACCGCACACACACACACACACGCAAACACACAAATGCGCACGCACGCACGCACGCACGCACACACACAACATGACTTATTTTTAAATCTTGTCAAACATGACACTTACTGTCCGGCTGCCAGATAATCGTGTTCTTTTCTGAATTGTCAATGTAAAACTATAAAGACAAAGGCAATTACATGACAATCATGTAACTTCTTCTCATTTGTATAAAACTACATGTAATGTCATAATTCTTGAATGCTGTATCACTTGTATGTTATGTGATTATGTGTCTCCAGCACAGGATGGCTGGGACGGGAAGACCATCGAAGTTCGTGAAATTAAGACGTCATCAACTGACGATGCCATTCAGCTGTTCTTCGAGAGCAAACGTTATTCTGGAGGTGACACGGTTGACAAAGTGCAGCGAGACACGGACAACCACGTCACTTATGTGACATTTGAAATGCCAGAAGGTTAGAACTGTATGTATGTTACCAGGTAATCTGAACTAGTTCGTGTGCCGAGCCATGGACGTTTATTAATGTAATGGATTAGCCAGGTCTCCGTACAATAGATGTCTCAGGTCTAGTAGGGTTCTTAAATGATAAGGTCAACGCATACGAAAAGGATCGGTTATCGTGTACAAGCAACAAAGAACGAGGACAATTTAATAAATGTTATTACATGACCACTTCCTTTAGGTAAGTATCACAGTTAACCAAGATTAAAAGAATAAAGAAATCCCGTAATCCAAATCTTATATATGTGCTCTCCCCGACATATATATATATATATATATTTATATATATATATATATATATGTATTTATATATATGTGTGTGTGTTTTATGGGTAACAGAACCCAGCTTCAAGACTTTGAATAACTAAAGACGAATACCATTCATCAAAGAGCAAACAATATTAACGTTCAATGAGAAAATAGACATTTACAACCTGCTAGTCCCATCTCGAACCTATACGAACGTTCGTTGAAGTCCTCACGCCGTAAACAAATAGAACTGTGCATCTCGGCCGTCCGAATGATGACGCCGGGCAGTACACGCATGTCGCCGGCAGCTGCGAATTCTGGAGTCGCGTCCGTGCTACAATCGAGTTGTCTCGCTCGGTCGGAAACGACTGCGATGTCGGTCGGATGCGTTCATGCGAATGAAGACTCTGGACAGTAGACGCTTGCCGCCGGCCGCTTCGAATTCATGAATCGCTTGCGGTCACGCTGTCGGACGAAGTCGCTGTTTGTGGTTGGTGGGCACTCCCTTTATTACGCCAGAGCTGGGGTAAGCGCGTCGATACTACGCCCATCGATGCAAATACTTACCGTGTCAGTCGTTCTAGGACATCGGGGCCGACCGGAAAGTTTTCGTTATTATACCGCTGTCGTGGCGGCATGGCTTCTTCGAAGCTCGAACAGTCATTCTGGACGCTGATTATCGTACACACACAATTTGGGGGATGTAACCCACGTTAACGATTCCCACCACGCTTCACAACTTGATTTGCCATTCTATTGGCAGCAGGGTAACCTGTGTCGTTGAACCCTGGATCTGTCGCAGTCCTTCGCAGTGCCCAGATGGCGAAATGCTTATGACAGACGTTTATATATGCGGACCTATCTGCACATCATATGATCGGTTTCCATCAGTTCTACTGGCTACTACAATAATACAATTCAAGTTTCGCATTGCGCAACACCCCTCTAAGATACAGTGAAACCACGTGCTTACCTAGAAACGCTAGCCAAAGAACACCACGCCCCACCGAGCGCATTTGCAACCGAGTTGCTGTAGTTACGTAACTACTTTGGTCAACAATCTGCCTACCTACTGGCCTGACATTCCTCATTTACCAAATTAAACCCCAGGAAAGTAGACTTAAATACCCAAAAATAAATAGCAGAAATACTACAATTTTCTTTTAAGATAAAAGCTCTAACATTCACACGAAACACTTTAAAGTTCGCAAATTGCGATATCTTAGCAAGTCCTGTTCTCACAGACGTCACGTTACAGTCCAGTGGAAATTGTCTAACATCCTACTTGAACCAAAGTTTAGACATCTAAATGATGTTTGTATTTTACAACACGTGCCACATTAACAAACATTCTAGTTACCGTAACTATTGTATGATATAAAAATTTTATTGAATGTAGTCTAAACTGACATTATATGTGTACATCTGTTGAACAAATCTTATGAATGGTCACGGATTATTTTCGTTATAGTTGCTGAGAGAGTTTTGGCAATGGACAACCTTTGCCTTGATGGTGCCTTATTGACAATTGTGAAAGAGACAAGAAGACAACATTTGCCAGTTTCCGGTGAAGGAAAACCTGGCTTGGAAGCTGGAGAATGGTTCGAGGAACCCCACCACACAGACAAACGTCTGCCTGCCAGAGCTACTGAGGTGTCCACGACTCAGCCTTCAGCCACTGCGGGCAGAACGATTCTGGTGAGAGGCATTAAGGCAACCACGAAAGAGGAGGTGCTGAGATTATTTTTCCAGAACAAGCGAAGGTCGCACGGTGGACCCGTTGACAGCGTTGTCTACACGAGGTCCAAAGGCGAAGCAACTATCACATTTCAAAAACGTGAAGGTACATTTAGTTTACAATTATACTGTGTGTGTGTGTGTGTGTGTGTGTGTGTGCGTGTGCGTTTGCGTGTGCGTGATCATGTGCGTGTGTGTAAGTGTGTGCGTGAGTGCGTCCGTACGAGTGTGAATGGGTGCGTGCGTGCGTTGAGCCCGTGAGGGTAGTGGGCGTATGTGTGTTACAGGTGTAACTGTGCTCTATACTCTAAACACATTCCATTGTAAAGAGCAATGACGTTGACAAGACGAACTATTGTACTACATTAACATTATACAAGTATGATTGCGTTAATGTTATCAAAAGAGGGACTCTGTTCAGCGTTCAAAAAGCCAACATTAACGGAAATGAATATATATTAGCATTGAAGTAAGAAAAGTAATACCTTAATTGGATGGTTAAAAAAATGGTGCAAATTTTCAATTTTTAAGGTAATCGTAGATTTCGATGTTGGCCTTACATTGGGATACTTCTGATATAATTTATAGTTATAGGGACAATCTGCATCAATGATCGTATGTTATTCAGCTGAAATGTTTGTTATAATATGTCGTATCATACATTTAAGTAATTGTACCCCCTCATACAGATGCCCAGTCTGTGCTGCAAGTTGGACGTCTGTCTCTTGAGGACTCATACCTCAGTGTGACTGATGTGAACGTGAAAGAGAACAAACAAAGGATTGTACGGCACGCAACAACTATCTCTGCTGGCAACGACAACTCGTCTGTACGGATTGTAGAGATTACGGGAATCAAACCAGGCACACACAAAGATGTCATTGAAATGTTCATTGAAAAGAAGTCGGGAGGAAGTGAACTTGAGTCATGTGACTTTGATGAAACATCCGGTGTAGCTGTTGTTGCTTTCATGAATGCCTCAGGTACTCACATTTTGTTCTGCAGCATGATAATTAACTTAAAGTGCAATATAAATATTCGTTCGTAATGTGATGGATATAATGTCACGTGTATGTCTAAGCAAGGGGAACTAAAAAAACATGCAGGGGAATGGAAAGAAATTGACTCACTGGGATCTCATTCTCTAAACTCCTAAATACTAACAGTGATATTCAGATATTGAAGTTGGTTGGTTAATCGGAAGAAGAAGAACTATAAATGTTCTACTTGATCATGTCCAGTAATCCTTGCACATCCACCAGGTGCAGCCAAACTACGGAATGCACACCCATTGGAACTGAGTGGTGCTCGGCTGTCAATCACACCATTGAATGACGTGTATGAAGGGCTTGATCGAGAATCTTGTCGGTCAAAGGCAGTTAATGTATGTGGACTTCCCAGTGGCATCACAGAGGAATACCTGCGTCTGTTCTTTGAGAACCAACGTTCTGGTGGCGGGGACATAGACGTCCTAGAGTATAACGCCGACGAAGATGTCGCAATCATCACCTTTAAGGAAGCAGACAGTGAGTTGACTTCATTGTTATCACATTGAGTGAATTGTCATTTTCTGATCCACCATCCGACCGACCGACCGACCGACCGACCATCCGACCCCGATCGACCGAACGACCGAACGAACGACCGAACGACCGTCCGACCTATGCCCCGTGTTGTAAAGTTGTTTCCCGAAGTGTGATCGTGACATTATCATCTTCCAGGTGCTAGTCGTGTGGCCCAGAAAGAACTACAGGTCGTCAAAGATGTACAAGTGGAGGTACACCTGATGAAGCCAGTGATGTATATGTCTGACGTACCAGGTCCATTCGAGGACGATGTCTTTCTGGTGTCGGGATTGTCTCCAAAGTGTACCAGCGAAGACGTTAAGGCTTTTTTCTCAACACCAGACCTTGACAGTGAGATAGAGCAGGTGATCTTTCCCCAACAACCCGGGTTTGCCGTGCTGCAGTTTAGCCACCGTGCCCCAGGTAATGATATGTATTACATTTAATTTATATTGTTATTTCACGCACCCGTTTTTACACATACAATGAGGACTTTATTTCCGTAAAAATTAACTGTTCGCGCTAGCAATAATGATCCAAATAAGGTATGCTCATGTATATTCGGTACCGTCCGTCAACATTTTATGGAGCATGAAAAAAAATGATTGATTTAAAAGTGCTTCGCTGAGCATACGTGCTTACACGGGTCGTGAATGCATACGCGAACTGGAAACTGACGTATTCGGACTTATCATATTTATACTGGCATCGTCATTTGTGGTTAATAAAAATATAATTATAATAATATAAATTAATAGAATTACACGAATTACTCGTAATAACAGGATTAGTGAATAATTGTGTACATTGTAAAGATATTATAATTATTAACAAATATTGTTTAAACACGAGGAGCCCCCTTAGTGATGATTTAGTGTTACCTGATATTGTGTGATTGACAAGATACATTTGTAAATTATCTTCCAATCATATGTGGACCTTTCCACACAACATTTGATCGATCCCAGAAAGCAATGTCTTTTTGTTCTATTTCTGACTTTGGAGCAAGTATGTGTATTATTTATGGCGTAGAACAATGTTTGTTCAACCTATTTTATACGTTGATGGCAGTGTGCACAGAGAGCGGGTGAAAACAATATTTCAAAATTAAGGCATTCTTAATCTTGCGGTAACCACATAGTTATTTACAATAATATATTCTTTGTTCTTGCTGTGTAATTATCCATGTTATGTCTGTATCTGTGTGTGTGTGTGTGTGTGTGTGTGTGTGTGTGTGTGTGTGTGTGTGTGTGTGTGTGTGTGTGTGTGTGTGTGTGTGTGTGTGTGTGTGTGTGTGTGTGTGTGTATGAGTGTGTCTGTAGTGTGTACACTGCCACACAATATTTGATTATAACGTTTATTTTCACTAACATCTTATGTATTGCAGATTTTGATTCCCTGCGGGTGACATGTATTACCAAACCACTGCGGGACAAAATGGTGATCGTCCAGAGGATGACTCAGTCTCGAAAAATCCAAGTTCACAACATTGGTGACGTAACAGAAGATGTTCTCCGTTTGTACTTCGAGAACAAACGAAGTGGGGGCAGCGAAGTGGTAGACATACACATCAACCAAGAAGAGGATTGGGCACTGGTTGAAGTACCGGATAACGACAGTAAGGTTCTGCTACTAATACAAGTAATGAAATATTGAACAATATAGGAAACAGCGATATAGGGCAAACTTAAATTGGCTACTTATGTCATGCCTTTGCATTGCTGGCCTCTGCGTCTGACACCCCCCCCCCCAATATTGCGCACATCGCGGATCTCGTTGCAGCACTCTGCTCCCATAACACGCCCTTTATTTTTTTTGATAGCGTTTGGTTTTCACTGCTGGACATCTCCAATTGTCCAAACAAAAGTTATTAAATTGTTGCTAGTCTGCATTGTTGCCATCAGTTGCATACCAAAATACTGCAATTGAGTAAGTCGACCCAAGGTAGACTAAAGTTGGTAACTGGTGTTTGCGTTAGCTGTGACTATTACAACAGTAGCTATGTATTACTACGAGGCGCCGATGTCCACACGCCTATTCCTGTAGCAATCTGCATCCTTTCAGATGTTGGCCTTTGACCTGTCCACTGTTGATGCATTTGAACTGGTATCTACTTTTTGCAGTTAACTGTAATTCCACAGGCGGCATCACTGTTAAGTTTGTCAACTTCATTATCTGCTGCATGCAATGCCGTTATTGGTGACAGCTGAACGTAAACAGTCACGGGAATGAGTTTAAGTTTCAAAACACCTGCATTGTGACAATTGATACCTTGGTTCGTTGTTCTACGGCTTGATGAATGCTAGTGTAAATATACAAAATAACTGTTTACAGGGTCAACTGTGTTGTCAGTCGTAGTGACAGTTACGTATGTAGTATACCAATGTTCCTTATTAATTAATTTCAAAACTGTTGATTTCGTTTGATAGCAATGGCGTGATTTGTACATGTTACTACTAGTTTATATTTTGGACTAGTGATTCCTCATTACTAATAATAACCCACCTTCTGCTTCACTGTTTACAGCTGTTAGAAGTATCCTTGCCGTGCGAAACCACAAGGTTGCGTCTCAATCCCTGCACGTGACCGCATTCTACGACAGTGTGGGTCTTATTCCCCCAAACCACGACACGACCAGACCAGGCGGATGGATTCCGAAGAACGTGACAGTCACGGGGTTGAATGCACAGTTGCTAAGTTTCATATCCATGTCTTCGATCGGTCGGAAACTAGTAAACGACAAGATGGCTGGTATCGACGCTGCTGTTGACTGGGACACGTACAGTGACATTGCTGGAAGTATCGAGTTGACATGCACAATTAGCCACACCATGAACAATGCACAACACCTGGCAAAGACATGGAAGCAGGATGCTCCGAAGATCTTTCGTGAAGTACTGAACAACGAATTTGCATCCGAGGAAGTTGACATTCTGCAGCAGGCATGGGACAAGTTCAAGGAACGGATTGCTTATGTCGAAGAACAGGATCACGACAAGGTTGTTGTTGATGTTGTTCCCACTACATGCGGTGTGCGTGTGATCGGACTGAGGAATGAAGTTGAAGATGTGTATGCACGCCTTCAACATGACCAGTCACTCGTACAAGAGGAAATGACCAGAGCAGCAAATGTTGTCACAGATGTAACGTCAAACATGGAGTTACACCAGCTAAGGATGCTAAATGCAAAAGCATTCAAGTCAGAGCAGGAAATCAATTTTCCAGACATGAAAGTTGTCATTGATATGAAATCATCTGAGGTCAAATTTACAGGAATGCCCAGTGATGTCCAATCAGCGAAGCTAGCAATGTATGATATGTTAAACAATATTATGAGTCAATCAGTTAACATGTCGCGGTCACTGATCAGCATCATCAATGGCGCAGCTATGAGGAAACACCTCGTGGAACAGTTCAAGACCAAACACATTTGTGCAGTGTTTGACAATGATGAGGAGAGCGAGACACTCACGGTGTATGCCCTCAGTGAACGAGACGTCGGAGTGGCTGTCGAAACAATCAAGATTGAAACAGACGAAACTCGAATTGCTGCTGACTTGGTCAGTTTGTCAGCGAGAGAGAAGTGGAATGAATTGGTGACACAACTCGAGTGTGACCACATGGGGTTACTCGCAATCGTCGAGTGTGATGATTGTGTAACCCTGTCAGGAGCATTCGAACCCGTGAAAGTAGCAAAGCACGAGGTACAACATTTCCTGGATGAAAACATCATTACGGAGCAGTCGGTTCAGCTGGAGAATGGCGTGATAGTCTACATGGAAACGTTCATGAAGGAAGAAGTTGACAGCATTAGGAGACGTTTCCCACGTGTCACAGTCACAGTGAGCACTGGTGAACTGTGTGGATTTGCTGTGGTTGGAAACAAAGACGATGGACTGGCTGCTACTCTGCAGCTGCAAAAGTTGGCGGATGATGTCGAGTTTGATGAGTTGGTAGTGGACAAACCAGGCATGTCAAAGTTCTTGCACAGTCCGGCTGGAAAGCATTCCCTGAAAGACGTTCAAAGCGAAAACAAAGTTTTGATCTTAGAAGTTGGGAAGTCTCCCTTGCGAGGTGCGGAAGGAGGCATGTCTACACGACGGAGTGACGACGGTGATGCCCTTTCGAGAGGAGAGGGTGGCCAAAGTGGATCGTGTGTTGTTCTACCTGGTGGCGCCACAATAGAAGTTGTTCGAGGTGATTTGACAATTTTCCAAGCAGACGCGATCGTGAATGCTGCCACTCGACACCTGGACAACAGGGGAGGACTTGCAACAGCAATTACTGATGCAGGTATGATATTTGAAATAATCGAAATTGCAAACGTATTTCCGGCTATGACAAAGTATGCCGTAATACCAGTTGAATGGGGCGAACCACGGGTTTTCGTTCTAACTGACGCTTTTCTCGTGTGTGTTTTGAATATTCAGGGTACTGTGTGTTGTTGTATATTTGGCTGTGATTATGAACGCGTTTTTGCTTACGTGTGTGTGTATGTGTGTGTGCGTGCGTGCGTGTGTACGTGCGTACGTGAGTGCACACGTGGGTTCGTGTCAGGGTGTGTTGGTTTGTGTGTGTTTGTGTTTGTGTGTATATTTGTGTGTTTACATGTTTGTTTATGTGTGCGTGTGGAGGGCCTGCGTGTGTTTTGGCGTACGTAAGTGTTCGTGGGTACATTCGTGACTGCCACCGTTCTTGTACTTGTAATGCTCCGACATTACTGGCGTGTGTTTCATTACGGCTACTACGGATCATAATTGTCACTGCTGCTGGATGATGCAGGAGGGCCGGACATTGAACGGGAGTGTCGAAACCACGTGAAGCGTCATGGAGGGCTCAGAACCGGTCAAGTGTTTGTGTCCACGTCAGGCCGACTTCCGTGCAAGAAAGTGATTCACGCAGTTGGTCCAAAGTGGCAAGACGGACACCATAACGAGGATGGTGAACTGTACAAAGTCATATATGAGAGTATGAAGGCTGCTGAGACGTTGAAGCTGTCTTCGGTTGCGTTTCCCGCTGTGAGTTGTGGCAGGTCGAGATATCCTCTCGACGAAGCCACCAAAACGATTGTCACCGCCGTGAATGATTTCCTGGAGATAAGCATGCAAAATAGCTGACGAAGAGTTTCACTTGTTGACCGATCGGATGACATCGTCAGAGTTCCGGCTTAGTGTTGGGGAACGTGTGTGGATTTCTTCTCCCGGACAAGACATTTTCCAACAAGACAGGAAGTAATTCAAACGGTGAAAACTAACGGTCTCATTTTGTTCCACTACAATGACTGATTGAAAAAGTTCAACTAGGAATGCCTGTGTTTAAACTATCGACCTAGATTTAGCAAGTTTGATTTTGAAAAATCACATGCAGATGTAAAAAAATTGCACAGAATAAAAAGACAAACGATGTCGAACGTATTTTGTAGTACTACCTATGATAATCGCTTTGTGTGACATGTTCAGCCTCGTATGACTCATTCACAGTGTGGCAACGATTCAGTAGCAATTCTTGTTTATGTGTACGTACATGCTCTGGAAAATTATTCTTTTACCATGGAAAATGTTCAGTGCTCCTGTTTCATGAGTTCATATGCAACATCTGATTATATTCTACATTGAGATAGTTTACATATACACTGTCGTCTAGTATAGCGTATGATTAATATATTAACAAACTAACATCATTGAACAGACTGAACCTTTTGAAACTAACATCGAGAAAGACCGTCTATACAAAACTAACAAGTACACCCCACTAATTCATGACATAAACAATAACAGAATAAAATCACAATTAACATGCATTGAAATAGATTGCAGAGGCTATGTGTTTGAACTCAACAAATCTAGACTGACAACCTCCTTAAAATCTCTTGGAATAAAACCAACAACAAAACACAGAACACAACTAACTCTATCCTTGTCTAAACTAGCCCTTGTAACGTCATTCACCCTGTTTAAATGCAAAGACGAACCACATTGGTTTCACCCAAGACTAATTGAAATATGATGAACATCACCCCAATATGTCACTAAGTAGAAAATAAA
>JAHLWY010002714.1:0-10834 GCA_020002185.1 Paraescarpia echinospica | reverse complement strand
TACAAAGCACCATGCTTTTATTGTCATACTCAGTACAACCACACATCACAGCATCACACCATACAAAGTAACCATGCTTTTATAGTCATACTCAGTACAACCACATCACAGCATAACACCATACAAAACGCCATGCTTTTATAGTCATACTCAGTATAACCACATCACAGCATCACACCATGCAAAGCACCATGCTTTTATAATCATACTCAGTACAACCACATCACAGCACAACACCATATAAAACTCCAAGCTTTTATAGTTATACTCATTACAACCACATCATAGCATCACACCATACAAAACACCATGCTTTTATAGTCATACTCAGTACTACCACATCACAGCATCACACCGTACAAAACACCATGCTTTTATAGTTATACTCAGTACAACCTCATCACAGCATCACACCATACAAAACACCAAGCTTGTATAGTCATACTCAGTACAACCACATCACAGCATCACACCATACAAAACACCATGCTTTTATAGTAATACTCAGTACAACCACATCACAGCATCACACCATACAAAACACCATGCTTTTATAGTTATACTCAGTACAACCACATCACAGCATCACTCCATACAAAACACCATGCTTTTATAGTTATACTCAGTACAACCACATCACAGCATCACACCATACAAAACACCATGCTTTTATAGTCATACTCAGTACAACCACATCACAGCATCACACCATACAAAACACCATGCTTTTATTGTCATACTCAGTACAACCACATCAGAGCACAACACCATACAAAACTCCATGCTTTTATAGTAATACTCAGTACTACCACATCATAGCTTCACACCATACAAAACACCATGCTTTTATAGTTATACTCAGTACAACCACATCACAGCATCACACCATACAAAACACCAGGCTTTTATAGTCATACTCAGTACAATCACATCACAGCATCACACCATACAAAGCACCATGCTTTTATAGTCATACTCAGTACAACCACATCACAGCACAACACCATACAAAACTCCATGCTTTTATAGTCATACTCAGTACAACCACATCACAGCATAACACCATACAAAACACCATGCTTTTATAGTCATACTCAGTACAACCACATCACAGCACAACACCATACAAAGCACCATGCTTTTATAGTCATACTCAGTACTACCACATCACAGCATCACACCATACAAATCACCATGCTTTTATAGTTATACTCAGTACAACCACATCACAGCATCACACCATACAAAACACCATGCTTTTATAGTCATACTCAGTACTACCACATCACAGCATCACACCATACAAAGCACCATGCTTTTATATTCACACTCAGTACAACCACATCACAGCATCACACCATACAAATCACCATGCTTTTATAGTTATACTCAGTACAACCACATCACAGCATCACACCATACAAAACACCATGCTTTTATAGTCATACTCAGTACTACCACATCACAGCATCACACCATACAAAGCACCATGCTTTTATATTCACACTCAGTACAACCACATCACAGCATCACACCATACAAAGCACCATTCTTTTATAGTCATACTCAGTACTACCACATCACAGCATCACACCATACAAAGCACCATGCTTTTATAGTTGTATTCAGTACAACCACATCACAGCATCACACCATACAAAACACCATGCTTTTATAGTCATACTCAGTACTACCACATCACAGCATCACACCATACAAAGCACCATGCTTTTATAGTCATACTCAGTACAACCACATCACAGCATCACACCATACAAAACACCATGCTTTTATAGTCGTACTTAGTACTACCACATCACAGCATCACACCATACAAAGCATCATGCTTTTATAGTTATACTCAGTACAACCACATCACAGCATCACACCATACAAAGCACCATGCTTTTATAGTCATACTCAGTACAACCACATCAGAGCATCACACCATACAAAGTACCATGCTTTTATAGTCATACTCAGTACTACCACATCACAGCATCACACCATACAAAGCACCATGCTTTTATATTTATACTCAGTACAACCACATCATAGCATCACACCATACAAAACACCATGCTTTTATAGCCATACTCAGTACTACCACATTACAGCATCACACCATACAAAGCACCATGCTTTTATTGTCATACTCAGTACAACCACATCACAGCATCACACCATACAAAGCACCATGCTTTTATAGTCATACTCAGTACAACCACATCACAGCATAACACCATACAAAACGCCATGCTTTTATAGTCATACTCAGTATAACCACATCACAGCATCACACCATGCAAAGCACCATGCTTTTATAATCATACTCAGTACAACCACATCACAGCACAACACCATACAAAACTCCAAGCTTTTATAGTTATACTCATTACAACCACATCATAGCATCACACCATACAAAACACCATGCTTTTATAGTCATACTCAGTACTACCACATCACAGCATCACACCGTACAAAACACCATGCTTTTATAGTTATACTCAGTACAACCTCATCACAGCATCACACCATACAAAACACCAAGCTTGTATAGTCATACTCAGTACAACCACATCACAGCATCACACCATACAAAACACCATGCTTTTATAGTAATACTCAGTACAACCACATCATAGCATCACACCATACAAAACACCATGCTTTTATAGTTATACTCAGTACAACCACATCACAGCATCACTCCATACAAAACACCATGCTTTTATAGTTATACTCAGTACAACCACATCACAGCATCACACCATTCAAAACACCATGCTTTTATAGTCATACTCAGTACAACCACATCACAGCATCACACCATACAAAACGCCATGTTTTTATTGTCATACTCAGTACAATCACATCACAGCACAACACCATACAAAACTCCATGCTTTTTTAGTAATACTCAGTACTACCACATCATAGCATCACACCATACAAAACACCATGCTTTTATAGTCATACTCAGTAGAACCACATCACAGCATAACACCATACAAAGAACCATGCTTTTATAGTCATACTCAGTACAACCACATCACAGCATCACACCATGCTTTTATAGTCATACTCAGTACAACCACATCACAGCATAACACCATACAAAACACCATGCTTTTATAGTCATACTCAGTACAACCACATCACAGCATCACACCATACAAAGCACCATGCTTTTATAGTCATACTCAGTACAACCACATCACAGCACAACACCATACAAAACTCCATGCTTTTATAGTCATACTCAGTACAACCACATCACAGCATCACACCATACAAAGCATCAAGCTTTTATAGTCATACCTAGTACAACCACATCACAGCATCACACCATACAAAGCACCATGCTTTTATAGTCATACTCGGTACAACCACATCACAGCATAACACCATACAAAACACCATGCTTTTATAGTCATACTCAGTACAACCACATCGCAGCATCACACCATACAAAGCACCATGCTTTTATAGTCATACTCAGTATAACCACATCAGAGCATCACACCATACAAAACCACATGCTTTTATAGTCATACTCAGTACAACCACATCACAGCATCACAGCATCACACCATACAAAGCACCATGCTTTTATTGTCATACTCAGTACAACCACATCACAGCATCACACCATACAAAACATCATGCTTTTATAGTCATACTCAGTACAACTACATCACAGCATCACACCATACAAAGCACCATGCTTTTATAGTCATACTCGGTACAACCACATCACAGCATAACACCATACAAAACACCATGCTTTTTTAGTCAAACTCAGTACAACCACATCGCAGCATCACACCATACAAAGCACCATGCTTTTATAGTCATACTCAGTACTACCACATCACAGCATCACACCATACAAAACAACATGCTTTTATAGTCATACTCAGTACAACCACATCACAGCATCACAGCATCACAGCATCACACCATACAAAGCACCATGCTTTTATAGTCATACTCAGTACAACCACATCACAACACAACACCATACAAAACTCCATGCTTTTATAGTCATATTCAGTACAACCACATCACAGCATAACACCATACAAAGTACCATGCTTTTATAGTCATACTCAGTACAACCACATCACAGCACAACACCATACAAAGCACCATGCTTTTATAGCCATACTCAGTACAACCACATCACAGCACAACACCATACAAAACTCCATGCTTTTATAGTCATACTCAGTACAACCACATCGCAGCATAACACCATACAAAACACCATGCTTTTATAGTCATACTCAGTACAACCACATCACAGCACAACACCATACGAAGCACCATGCTTTTATAGTCATACTCAGTACAACCACATCACAGCACAACACCATACAAAACTCCATGCTTTTATAGTCATACTCAGTACAACTACATCACAGCATAACACCATACAAAACACCATGCTGTTATAGTCATACTCAGTACAACCACATCACAGCATAACACCATACAAAACACCATGCTTTTATAATCATACTCAGTACAACCACATCACAGCACAACACCATACAAAGCACCATGCTTTTATAGTCATACTCAGTACAACCACATCACAGCATCACACCATACAAAACACCATGCTTTTGTAGTCATACTCAGTACAACCACATCAGAGCATCACACCATACAAAGCACCATGCTTTTATAGTCATACTCAGTACAACCACATCACAGCATCACACCATACAAAGCGCCATGCTATTATAGTCATACTCAGTACAACCACATCACAGCAAAACACAATACAAAACTCCACGCTTTTATAGTCATACTCAGTACAACCGCATCACAGCATCACACCATACAAAGCACCATGCTTTTATAGTCATACTCAGTATAACCACATCACAGCATCACACCATACAAAACACCATGCTTTTATAGTCATACTCAGTACAACCACATCACAGCATCACACCATACAAAGCACTATGCTTTTATTGTCATACTCAGTACAACCACATCACAGCATCACACCATACAAAACACCATGCTTTTATAGTCATACTCAGTACAACCACATCACAGCATAACACCATACAAAGCACCATGCTTTTATAGTCATACTCAGTACATCCACATCAGAGCATCACATCATACAAAGCACCATGCTTTTATAGTCATACTCAGTACAACCACATCACAGCATCACACCATACAAAGCACCATGCTTTTATTGTCATACTCAGTACAACCTCATCATAGCACAACACCATACAAAACACCATGCTTTTATAGTTATACTCAGTACAACCACATCACAGCATCACACCATACAAAGCACCATGCTTTTATAGTCATACTCAGTATATCCACATCTCAGCATCACACCATACAAAACACCATGCTTTTATAGTCATACTCAGTACAACCACATCACAGCATCACACCATACAAAGCACCATGCTTTTATAGTCATACTCAGTACAACCACATCAGAGCATCACACCATACAAAGTACCATGCTTTTATAGTCATACTCAGTACTACCACATCACAGCATCACACCATACAAAGCACCATGCTTTTATATTTATACTCAGTACAACCACATCATAGCATCACACCATACAAAACACCATGCTTTTATAGCCATACTCAGTACTACCACATTACAGCATCACACCATACAAAGCACCATGCTTTTATTGTCATACTCAGTACAACCACATCACAGCATCACACCATACAAAGCACCATGCTTTTATAGTCATACTCAGTACAACCACATCACAGCATAACACCATACAAAACGCCATGCTTTTATAGTCATACTCAGTATAACCACATCACAGCATCACACCATGCAAAGCACCATGCTTTTATAATCATACTCAGTACAACCACATCACAGCACAACACCATACAAAACTCCAAGCTTTTATAGTTATACTCATTACAACCACATCATAGCATCACACCATACAAAACACCATGCTTTTATAGTCATACTCAGTACTACCACATCACAGCATCACACCGTACAAAACACCATGCTTTTATAGTTATACTCAGTACAACCTCATCACAGCATCACACCATACAAAACACCAAGCTTGTATAGTCATACTCAGTACAACCACATCACAGCATCACACCATACAAAACACCATGCTTTTATAGTAATACTCAGTACAACCACATCATAGCATCACACCATACAAAACACCATGCTTTTATAGTTATACTCAGTACAACCACATCACAGCATCACTCCATACAAAACACCATGCTTTTATAGTTATACTCAGTACAACCACATCACAGCATCACACCATTCAAAACACCATGCTTTTATAGTCATACTCAGTACAACCACATCACAGCATCACACCATACAAAACACCATGCTTTTATAGTCATACTCAGTACAACCACATCACAGCATAACACCATACAAAACACCATGCTTTTATAGTCATACTCAGTACAACCACATCACAGCATCACACCATACAAAACACCATGCTTTTATAGTCATACTCAGTACAACCACATCACAGCACAACACCATACAAAGCACCATGCTTTTATAGTCATACTAAGTACAACCACATCACAGCACAACACCATACAAAACTCCATGCTTTTATAGTCATACTCAGTACAACTACATCACAGCATAACACCATACAAAACACCATGCTGTTATAGTCATACTCAGTACAACCACATCACAGCATAATACCATACAAAACACCATGCTTTTATAGTCATACTCAGTACAACCACATCACAGCACAACACCATACAAAGCACCATGCTTTTATAGTCATACTCAGTACAACCACATCACAGCATCACACCATACAAAACACCATGCTTTTGTAGTCATACTCAGTACAACCACATCAGAGCATCACACCATACAAAGCACCATGCTTTTATAGTCATACTCAGTACAACCACATCACAGCATCACACCATACAAAGCGCCATGCTATTATAGTCATACTCAGTACAACCACATCACAGCAAAACACAATACAAAACTCCACGCTTTTATAGTCATACTCAGTACAACCGCATCACAGCATCACACCATACAAAGCACCATGCTTTTATAGTCATACTCAGTATAACCACATCACAGCATCACACCATACAAAACACCATGCTTTTATAGTCATACTCAGTACAACCACATCACAGCATCACACCATACAAAGCACCATGCTTTTATTGTCATACTCAGTACAACCACATCACAGCATCACACCATACAAAACACCATGCTTTTATAGTCATACTCAGTACAACCACATCACAGCATAACACCATACAAAGCACCATGCTTTTATAGTCATACTCAGTACATCCACATCAGAGCATCACATCATACAAAGCACCATGCTTTTATAGTCATACTCAGTACAACCACATCACAGCATCACACCATACAAAGCACCATGCTTTTATTGTCATACTCAGTACAACCTCATCATAGCACAACACCATACAAAACACCATGCTTTTATAGTTATACTCAGTACAACCACATCACAGCATCACACCATACAAAGCACCATGCTTTTATAGTCATACTCAGTATATCCACATCTCAGCATCACACCATACAAAACACCATGCTTTTATAGTCATACTCAGTACAACCACATCACAGCATCACACCATACAAAGCACCATGCTTTTATAGTCATACTCAGTACAACCACATCAGAGCATCACACCATACAAAGTACCATGCTTTTATAGTCATACTCAGTACTACCACATCACAGCATCACACCATACAAAGCACCATGCTTTTATATTTATACTCAGTACAACCACATCATAGCATCACACCATACAAAACACCATGCTTTTATAGCCATACTCAGTACTACCACATTACAGCATCACACCATACAAAGCACCATGCTTTTATTGTCATACTCAGTACAACCACATCACAGCATCACACCATACAAAGCACCATGCTTTTATAGTCATACTCAGTACAACCACATCACAGCATAACACCATACAAAACGCCATGCTTTTATAGTCATACTCAGTATAACCACATCACAGCATCACACCATGCAAAGCACCATGCTTTTATAATCATACTCAGTACAACCACATCACAGCACAACACCATACAAAACTCCAAGCTTTTATAGTTATACTCATTACAACCACATCATAGCATCACACCATACAAAACACCATGCTTTTATAGTCATACTCAGTACTACCACATCACAGCATCACACCGTACAAAACACCATGCTTTTATAGTTATACTCAGTACAACCTCATCACAGCATCACACCATACAAAACACCAAGCTTGTATAGTCATACTCAGTACAACCACATCACAGCATCACACCATACAAAACACCATGCTTTTATAGTAATACTCAGTACAACCACATCATAGCATCACACCATACAAAACACCATGCTTTTATAGTTATACTCAGTACAACCACATCACAGCATCACTCCATACAAAACACCATGCTTTTATAGTTATACTCAGTACAACCACATCACAGCATCACACCATTCAAAACACCATGCTTTTATAGTCATACTCAGTACAACCACATCACAGCATCACACCATACAAAACGCCATGTTTTTATTGTCATACTCAGTACAATCACATCACAGCACAACACCATACAAAACTCCATGCTTTTTTAGTAATACTCAGTACTACCACATCATAGCATCACACCATACAAAACACCATGCTTTTATAGTCATACTCAGTAGAACCACATCACAGCATAACACCATACAAAGAACCATGCTTTTATAGTCATACTCAGTACAACCACATCACAGCATCACACCATGCTTTTATAGTCATACTCAGTACAACCACATCACAGCATAACACCATACAAAACACCATGCTTTTATAGTCATACTCAGTACAACCACATCACAGCATCACACCATACAAAGCACCATGCTTTTATAGTCATACTCAGTACAACCACATCACAGCACAACACCATACAAAACTCCATGCTTTTATAGTCATACTCAGTACAACCACATCACAGCATCACACCATACAAAGCATCAAGCTTTTATAGTCATACCTAGTACAACCACATCACAGCATCACACCATACAAAGCACCATGCTTTTATAGTCATACTCGGTACAACCACATCACAGCATAACACCATACAAAACACCATGCTTTTATAGTCATACTCAGTACAACCACATCGCAGCATCACACCATACAAAGCACCATGCTTTTATAGTCATACTCAGTATAACCACATCAGAGCATCACACCATACAAAACCACATGCTTTTATAGTCATACTCAGTACAACCACATCACAGCATCACAGCATCACACCATACAAAGCACCATGCTTTTATTGTCATACTCAGTACAACCACATCACAGCATCACACCATACAAAACATCATGCTTTTATAGTCATACTCAGTACAACTACATCACAGCATCACACCATACAAAGCACCATGCTTTTATAGTCATACTCGGTACAACCACATCACAGCATAACACCATACAAAACACCATGCTTTTTTAGTCAAACTCAGTACAACCACATCGCAGCATCACACCATACAAAGCACCATGCTTTTATAGTCATACTCAGTACTACCACATCACAGCATCACACCATACCAAACAACATGCTTTTATAGTCATACTCAGTACATCCACATCACAGCATCACAGCATCACACCATACAAAGCACCATGCTTTTATAGTCATACTCAGTACAACCACATCACAACACAACACCATACAAAACTCCATGCTTTTATAGTCATATTCAGTACAACCACATCACAGCATAACACCGTACAAAGTACCATGCTTTTATAGTCATACTCAGTACAACCACATCACAGCACAACACCATACAAAGCACCATGCTTTTATAGTCATACTCAGTACAACCACATCACAGCACAACACCATACAAAACTCCATGCTTTTATAGTCATACTCAGTACAACCACATCGCAGCATAACACCATACAAAACACCATGCTTTTATAGTCATACTCAGTACAACCACATCACAGCACAACACCATACGAAGCACCATGCTTTTATAGTCATACTCAGTACAACCACATCACAGCACAACACCATACAAAACTCCATGCTTTTATAGTCATACTCAGTACAACTACATCACAGCATAACACCATACAAAACACCATGCTGTTATAGTCATACTCAGTACAACCACATCACAGCATAATACCATACAAAACACCATGCTTTTATAGTCATACTCAGTACAACCACATCACAGCACAACACCATACAAAGCACCATGCTTTTATAGTCATACTCAGTACAACCACATCACAGCATCACACCATACAAAACACCATGCTTTTGTAGTCATACTCAGTACAACCACATCAGAGCATCACACCATACAAAGCACCATGCTTTTATAGTCATACTCAGTACAACCACATCACAGCATCACACCATACAAAGCGCCATGCTATTATAGTCATACTCAGTACAACCACATCACAGCAAAACACAATACAAAACTCCACGCTTTTATAGTCATACTCAGTACAACCACATCACAGCATCACACCATACAAAGCACCATGCTTTTATAGTCATACTCAGTATAACCACATCACAGCATCACACCATACAAAACACCATGCTTTTATAGTCATACTCAGTACAACCACATCACAGCATCACACCATACAAAGCACTATGCTTTTATTGTCATACTCAGTACAACCACATCACAGCATCACACCATACAAAACACCATGCTTT
>JAHLWY010002713.1:0-10836 GCA_020002185.1 Paraescarpia echinospica | reverse complement strand
TAATTCAGTGAACATCATGGTTGCCACACCATGGCACAATGGACTGATATTTCTACACGTGTACAAGTAAGTCAGTGAACATCATGGTTGCCACACCATGGCAGAAAGTACTGACAGTTCTACACGTGTACAACTAATTAAGTGAACATCATGGTTGCCACACCATGGCAAAATGGACTGACATTTCTACACGTGTACAAGTAATTCAGTGAAAATCATGGTTGCCACAGCATGGCACAATGGACTGACAGTTCTACACGTGTACAAGTAAGTCAGTGAACATCATGGTTGCCACACCATGGCACAATGTACTGACAGTTCTACACGTGTACAACTAATTCAGTGAACATCATGGTTGCCACACCATTGCACAATGGACTGACAGTTCTACACGTGTACAAGTAAGTCAGTGAACATCATGGTTGCCACACAATGACACAATGGACTGACAGTTCTACACGTGTAAAAGTAAGTCAGTGAACATCATAGTTGCCACACCATGGCACAATGGAGTGACAGTTCTACACGTGTACAATAAGTCAGTGAACACCATGGTTGCCACACCATGGCACAATGGACTAACAGTTCTACACGTGTACAAGTAAGTCATTGAACATCATGGTTGCGACACCATGGCATAATGGACTGACAGTTCTACACGTGTACAAGTAAGTCATTGAACATCATGGTTGCCACACCATGGCTCAATGGACTGACAGTTCTACACGTGTACAAGTAAGTCAGTGAACATCATGGTTGCCACACCATGGCACAATGTACTGACAGTTCTACACGTGTACAACTCATTCAGTGAACATCATGGTTCCCACACCATGGCACAAAGTACTGACAGTTCTACACGTGTACAACTAATTCAGTGAACATCATGGTTGCACATCATGGCACAATGGACTGACAGTTCTACACGTGTACAACTAATTCAGTGAACATCATGGTTTCCACACCATGGTACAAAGGACTGACAGTTCTACACATGTAGAAGTAAGTCAGTGAACATCATGGTTGCCACACCATGGCACAATGGACTGACAGTTCTACACAGGTACAAGTAAGTCCGTGAACATCATGGTTGCCACAGCATGGCACAATGGACTGACAGTTCTACACGTGTACAAGTAAGTCAGTGAACATCATGGTTGCCACTCCATGGCACAATGGACTAACAGTTCTACACGTGTACAATTAATTCAGTGAAGATCATGGTTGCCACACCATGGCACAATGGACTGACAGTTCTACACCTGTACAACTAATTCAGTGAACATCATGGTTGCCACACCATGGCACAATGGACTGACAGTTCTACACCTGTACAACTAATTCAGTGAACAGCATGACACAATGGACTGACAGTTCTACACCTGTACAACTAATTCAGTGAACATCATGGTTGCCACACCACGGCACAATAGACTGACAGTTCTGCACGTGTACAAGTAAGTCAGTGAACATCATGGTTGCCACATCATGGCACAATGTACTGACAGTTCTACACGTGTACAAATAATTCAGTGAACATCATGGTTCCCACACCATGGCACAATGGACTGACGGTTCTACACGTGTACTAGTAAGTCAGTGAACATCATGTTTGCCACACCATGGCACAATGGACTGACAGTTCGACACGTGTACAATTAATTCAGTGAACATCATCGTTGCCACACCATGGCACAATGTACTGATACTTCTACACGTGTACAACTAATTCAGTGAACATCATGGTTGCCACACCATGGCACAATGAACTGACAGTTCTATACGTGTACATGTAAGTCAGTGAACATCATGGTTCCCACACAATGGCACAATGGACTGACGGTTCTACACGTGTACAAGTAAGTCAGTGAACATCATGGTTGCCACACCATGGCACAATATACTGACAGTTCTACACGTGTACAAGTAAGTCAGTGAACATCATGGTTACCACACCATGGCACAATGGACTGACAGTTCTACACGTGTACAATTAATTCAGTGAACATCATCGTTGCCACACCATGGCACAATGGACTGACGGTTCTACACGTGTACAAGTAAGTCAGTGAACATCATGGTTGCCACACCATGGCACAATGGACTGACGGTTCTACACGTGTACAAGTAAGTCAGAGAACATCATGGTTTCCACACTATGGGACAATGGACTGACAGTTCTACACGTGTACAAGTATGTCAGTGAACATCATGGTTGCCACACCATGGCACAATGGACTGACAGTTGTACACGTGTACACCTAATTCAGTGAACATCATGGTTGCCACACCGTGGCAAAATATACTGACAGTTCTACACGTGTACAACTAATTCAGTGAACATCATGGTTGCCACACCATGGCACAATGGACTGACAGTTGTACACGTGTACACCTAATTCAGTGAACATCATGGTTGCCACACCGTGGCAAAATATACTGACAGTTCTACACGTGTACAACTAATTCAGTGAACATCATGGTTGCCACACCATGGCACAATGGACTGATATTTCTACACGTGTACAAGTAAGTCAGTGAACATCATGGTTGCCACACCATGGCACAAAGTACTGACAGTTCTACACGTGTACAACTAATTAAGTGAACATCATGGTTGCCACACCATAGCAAAATGGACTGACATTTCTACACGTGTACAAGTAATTCAGTGAACATCATGGTTGCCACAGCATGGCACAATGGACTGACAGTTCTACACGTGTACAAGTAAGTCAGTGAACATCATGGTTGCCACACCATGGCACAATGTACTGACAGTTCTACACGTGTACAACTAATTCAGTGAACATCATGGTTGCCACACCATTGCACAATGGACTGACAGTTCTACACGTGTACAAGTAAGTCAGTGAACATCATGGTTGCCACATCATGGCACAATGTACTGACAGTTCTACACGTGTACAAATAATTCAGTGAACATCATGGTTGCCACACCATGGCACAATGGACTGACGGTTCTACACGTGTACAAGTAAGTCAGTGAACATCATGGTTGCCACACCATGGCACAATGGACTGACAGTTCGACACGTGTACAATTAATTCAGTGAACATCATCGTTGCCACACCATGGCACAATGTACTCATACTTCTACACGTGTACAACTAATTCAGTGAACATCATGGTTGCCACACCATGGCACAATGAACTGACAGTTCTATACGTGTACATGTAAGTCAGTGAACATCATGGTTCCCACACAATGGCACAATGGACTGACGGTTCTACACGTGTACAAGTAAGTCAGTGAACATCATGGTTGCCACACCATGGCACAATATACTGACAGTTCTACACGTGTACAAGTAAGTCAGTGAACATCATGGTTACCACACCATGGCACAATGGACTGACAGTTCTACACGTGTACAATTAATTCAGTGAACATCATCGTTGCCACACCATGGCACAATGGACTGACGGTTCTACACGTGTACAAGTAAGTCAGTGAACATCATGGTTGCCACACCATGGCACAATGGACTGACGGTTCTACACGTGTACAAGTAAGTCAGTGAACATCATGGTTTCCACACTATGGGACAATGGACTGACAGTTCTACACGTGTACAAGTATGTCAGTGAACATCATGGTTGCCACACCATGCACAATGGACTAACAGTTCTACACGTGTACAAGTAATTCAGTGAACATCATGGTTGCCACACCATGGCACAATGGACTGACAGTTCTACACGTGTACAACTAATTCAGTGAACATCATGGTTGCCACACCATGGGACACTGACAATTAACAGTGAACACATGCCACACCATGGCACAATCTGACAGTTCTACACGTGTACAACTAATTCAGTGAACATCATGGTTGCCACACCATGGCACAATGGACTGATATTTCTACACGTGTACAAGTAAGTCAGTGAACATCATGGTTGCCACACCATGGCAGAAAGTACTGACAGTTCTACACGTGTACAACTAATTAAGTGAACATCATGGTTGCCACACCATAGCAAAATGGACTGACATTTCTACACGTGTACAAGTAATTCAGTGAATATCATGGTTGCCACAGCATGGCACAATGGACTGACAGTTCTACACGTGTACAAGTAAGTCAGTGAACATCATGGTTGCCACACCATGGCACAATGTACTGACAGTTCTACACGTGTACAACTAATTCAGTGAACATCATGGTTGCCACACCATTGCACAATGGACTGACAGTTCTACACGTGTACAAGTAAGTCAGTGAACATCATGGTTGCCACACAATGACACAATGGACTGACAGTTCTACACGTGTACAAGTAAGTCAGTGAACATCATAGTTGCCACACCATGGCACAATGGAGTGACAGTTCTACACGTGTACAATAAGTCAGTGAACACCATGGTTGCCACACCATGGCACAAAGGACTGACAGTTCTACACGTGTACAAGTAAGTCATTGAACATCATGGTTGCCACACCATGGCACAATGGACTGACAGTTCTACACGTGTACAAGTAAGTCATTGAACATCATGGTTGCCACACCATGGCTCAATGGACTGACAGTTCTACACGTGTACAAGTAAGTCAGTGAACATCATGGTTGCCACACCATGGCTCAATGTACTGACAGTTCTACACGTGTACAACTAATTCAGTGAACATCATGGTTCCCACACCATGGCACAAAGTACTGACAGTTCTACACGTGTACAACTAATTCAGTGAACATCATAGTTGCACATCATGGCACAATGGACTGACAGTTCTACACGTGTACAACTAATTCAGTGAACATCATGGTCTCCACACCATGGTACAAAGGACTGACAGTTCTACACGTGTACAAGTAAGTCAGTGAACATCACGGTTGCCACACCATGGCACAATGGACTGACAGTTCTACACATGTACAACTAGTTAAATGAACATCATTGCTGCCACACCATGGCACAATGGACTGACAGTTCTACACGTGTACAACTAATTCAGTGAACATCATGGGTCCCACACCATGGCACAATGTACTGACAGTTCAACACTTGTACAACTAATTCAGTGAACATCATGGTTGCCACACCATACCACAATGGACCGACAGTTCTACTCGTGTACAACTAATTCAGTGAACATCATGGTTGCCACACCATGGTACAATGGACTGACAGTTCTACACGTGTACAAGTAAGTCAGTGAACATCACGGTTGCCACACCTTGGCACAATGGACTGACAGTTCTACACATGTACAACTAATTAAATGAACATCATGGTTGCCACACCATGGCACAATGGACTGACAGTTCTACACGTGTACAACTAATTCAGTGAACATCATGTTTGTCACATATTGGCAAAATGGACTGACAGTTCTACACGTGTACAAGTAATTCAGTGAACATCATGGTGGCCACACCATGGCATAAAGGACTGACGGTTCTACACGTGTACAAGTAAGTCAGTGAACATCATGTTTGCCACACCATGGCGCAACGGACTGACAGTTCTACACGTGTACAACTAATTCAGTGAACCTCATGGTTGCCACACCATGGCACAATGGACTGACAGTTCTACACGTGTACAAGTATGTCAGTTAATATCATGGTTGCCACACCATGGCACAATGGACTGACAGTTCTACACGTGTACAAGTAAATCAGTGAACATCGTGGTTGCCACACCATGACAAAATGGACTGACAGTTCTACACGTGTACAAGTAAATCAGTGAACATCATGGTTGCCACAGCATGGCACAATGGTCTGACAGTTCCACACGTGTACAACTAATTAAGTGAACATCATGGTTGCCACACCATGGCACAAAGGACTGACAGTTCTACAAGTGTACAACTAATTTAGTGAACATCATGTTTGCCACAGCATGGCAAAATGGACTGACAGTTCTACACGTGTACAAGTAAGTCAGTGAACATCATGGTTGCCACACCATGGCAAAACGGACTGACAGTTCTACACGTGTACAACTAATTCAGTCAACATCATGGTTGCCACACCATGGCACAATGGACTGACAGTTCTACACGTGTACAACTAATTAAGTGAACATCATGGTTGCCACACCATGGCACAAAGGACTGACAGTTCTACAAGTGTACAACTAATTTAGTGAACATCATGTTTGCCACAGCATGGCAAAATGGACTGACAGTTCTACACGTGTACAAGTAAGTCAGTGAACATCATGGTTGCCACACCATGGCACAACGGACTGACAGTTCTACACGTGTACAACTAATTCAGTGAACATCATGGTTGCCACACCATGGCACAATGGACTGACAGTTCTACACGTGTACAAGTAAGTCAGTGAACATCATGGTTGCCACACCATGACACAGTGGACTGACAGTTCTACACGTGTACAAGTAAGTCAGTGAATATCATGTTTGCCACAGCATGGCACAATGGACTGAAAGTTCTACACGTGTACAAGTAAGTCAGTGAACATCATGGTTGCCACACCATGGCACAATGGACTACTACACGTGTACAAGTCAGTGAACATCATGGTTGCCACACCATGACACAAAGGACTGACAGTTCTACACGTGTACAAGAAAGTCAGTGAACATCATGGTTGCCACACCATGGCAAATTGGACTGAAGGTTCTACACGTGTACAAGTAAGTCAGAGAACACCATGGTTGCCGCACCATATAACAATTGACTGGCAGTTCTACACGTGTACAAGTAAGTCAGTGAACATCATGTTTTCCACACCATGGCACAATGGACTGACAGTTCTACACGTGTACAAGTAAATCAGTGAACATCATGGTTGCCACACCATGGCACGATGGACTGACAGTTCTACACGTGTACAAGTAAGTCAGTGAACATAATGGTTGCCACAGCATGGCACAATGAACTGACAGTTATATACGTGTACAAGTAAGTCAGTTAACATCATGGTTGCCACACCATTGCACAATGGACTGACAGTTCTACTCATGTACAAGTAAGTCAATGAACATCATGGTTGCCACACCATGGCACAATGGTCTGACAGTTATATACTTGTACAACTAATTAAATGAACATCATGGTTGCCACACCATGGCACAATGGACTGACAGTTCTACACGTGTACAACTAATTCAGTGAACATCATGGTTGCCACACCATGGCACAATGGACTGACAGTTCTACACGTGTACAACTAAGTCAGTGAACATCATGGTTGCCACACCATGGCACAATGGACTGACAGTTCTACACGTGTACAACTAAGTCAGTGAACATCATGGTTGCCACACCATGGCACAATGGACTGACAGTTCTACACGTGTACAACTAATTCAGTGAACATCATGGTTGCCACACCATGGCACAATGGACTGAAAGTTCTACACGTGTACAACTAATTCAGAGAACATCATGGTTGCCACACCATGGCTCAATGGACTGACAGTTCTACACGTGTACAACTAATTCAGTGAACATCATGGTTGCCACACCATGGCACAATGTACTGACAGTTCTACACGTGTACAACTAATTCAGTGAACATCATGGTTGCCACACCATGGCACAATGTACTGACAGTTCTACACGTGTACAACTATTTCAGTGAACATCATGGTTGCCACACCATGGCACAACGGACTGACAGTTCTACACGTGTACAACTAAGTCTGTGAACATCATGGTTGCCACACCATGGCACAATGTGCTGACAGTTCTACACGTGTACAACAAATTTAGTGAACATCATGGTTGCCACACCATGGCACAATGTACTGACAGTTCTACACGTGTACAACTAATTAAGTGAACACCATGGTTGCCACAACATGGCACAATGGACTGACAGTTCTACACGTGTACTAGTAAGTCAGTGATCATAATGGTTGCCACACTATGGCACAATGTACTGACAGTTCTACACGTGTACAACTAATTCAGTGAACATCATTGCTGCCACACCATGGCACAATGGACTGACAGTTCTAAATGTGTACATGTAAGTCTGTGAACATCATGGTTGCCACACCATGGCACAATGTGCTGACAGTTCTACACGTGTACAACTAATTCAGTGAACATCATGGTTCCCACACCATGGCACAATGTACTGACAGTTCTACACTTGTACAACTAATTCAGTGAACATCATGGTTGCCACACCATACCACAATGGACCGACAGTTCTACTCGTGTACAACTAATTCAGTGAACATCATGGTTGCCACACCATGGTACAATGGACTGACAGTTCTACACGTGTACAAGTAAGTCAGTGAACATCACGGTTGCCACACCATGTCAAAATGGACTGACAGTTCTACACATGTACAACTAATTAAATGAACATCATGGTTGCCACACCATGGCACAATGGACTGACAGTTCTACACGTGTACAACTAATTCAGTGAACATCATGTTTGCCACAGATTGGCAAAATGGACTGACAGTTCTACACGTGTACAAGTAATTCAGTGAACATCATGGTTGCCACACCATGGCACAAAGGACTGACGGTTCTACACGTGTACAAGTAAGTCAGTGAACATCATGTTTGCCACACCATGGCGCAACGGACTGACAGTTCTACACGTGTACAACTAATTCAGTGAACATCATGGTTGCCACACCATGGCACAATGGACTGACAGTTCTACACGTGTACAAGTAATTCAGTGAACATCATGGTTGCCACACCATGGCAAAATGGACTGACAGTTCTACACGTGTACAAGTAAATCAGTGAACATCATGGTTGCCACACCATGACAAAATGGACTGACAGTTCTACACGTGTACAAGTAAGTCAGTGAACATCATGGTTGCCACAGCATGGCACAATGGTCTGACAGTTCTACACGTGTACAACTAATTAAGTTAACATCATGGTTGCCACACCATGGCACAAAGGACTGACAGTTCTACAAGTGTACAACTAATTTAGTGAACATCATGTTTGCCACAGCATGGCAAAATGGACTGACAGTTCTACACGTGTACAAGTAAGTCAGTGAACATCATGGTTGCCACACCATGGCACAACGGACTGACAGTTCTACACGTGTACAACTAATTCAGTGAACATCATGGTTGCCACACCATGGCACAATGGACTGACAGTTCTACACGTGTACAAGTAAGTCAGAGAACATCATGGTTGCCACACCATGGCACAATGGACTGACAGTTCTACACGTGTACAACTAATTCAGTGAACATCATGGTTGCCACACCATGGCACAATGGACTGACAGTTCTACACGTGTACAACTAATTCAGAGAACATCATGGTTGCCACACCATGCCTCAATGGACTGACAGTTCTACACGTGTACAACTAATTCAGTGAACATAATGGTTGCCACACCATGGCACAAAGTACTGACAGTTCTACACGTGTACAACTAATTCAGTGAACATCATGGTTGCCACACCATGGCACAATGTACTAACAATTCTACACGTGTACAACTATATCAGTGAACATCATGGTTGCCACACCATGGCACAACGGCCTGACAGTTCTACATGTGTACATGTAAGTCTGTGAACATCATGGTTGCCACACCATGGCACAATGTGCTGACAGTTCTACACGTGTACAACAAATTTAGTGAACATCATGGTTGACACACCATGGCACAATGTACTGACAGTTCTACACGTGTACAACTAATTAAGTGAACACCATGGTTGCCACAACATGGCACAATGGACTGACAGTTCTACACGTGTACTAGTAAGTCAGTGATCATAATGGTTGCCACACTATGGCACAATGTACTGACAGTTCTACACGTGTACAACTAATTCAGTGAACATCATTGCTGCCACACCATGGCACAATGGACTGACAGTTCTACACGTGTACAACTAATTCAGTGAACATCATGGTTCCCACACCATGGCACAATGTACTGACAGTTCTACACTTGTACAACTAATTCAGTGAACATCATGGTTGCCACACCATACCACAATGGACCGACAGTTCTACTCGTGTACAACTAATTCAGTGAACATCATGGTTGCCACACCATGGTACAATGGACTGACAGTTCTGCACGTGTACAAGTAAGTCAGTGAACATCACGGTTGCCACACCATGGACAATGGACTGATAGTTCTACACATGTACAACTAATTAAATGAACATCATGGTTGCCACACCATGGCACAATGGACTGACAGTTCTACACGTGTACAACTAATTCAGTGAACATCATGTTTGCCACATATTGGCAAAATGGACTGACAGTTCTACACGTGTACAAGTAAATCAGTGAACATCATGGTTGCCACAGCATGGCACAATGGTCTGACAGTTCTACATGTGTACAACTAATTAAGTGAACATCATGGTTGCCACACCATGGCACAAAGGACTGACAGTTCTACAAGTGTACAACTAATTTAGTGAACATCATGTTTGCCACAGCATGGCAAAATGGACTGACAGTTCTACACGTGTACAAGTAAGTCAGTGAACATCATGGTTGCCACACCATGGCACAACGGACTGACAGTTCTACACGTGTACAACTAATTCAGTGAACATCATGGTTGCCACACCATGGCACAATGGACTGACAGTTCTACACGTGTACAACTAATTAAGTGAACATCATGGTTGCCACACCATGGCACAAAGGACTGACAGTTCTACAAGTGTACAACTAATTTAGTGAACATCATGTTTGCCACAGCTTGGCAAAATGGACTGACAGTTCTACACGTGTACAAGTAAGTCAGTGAACATCATGGTTGCCACACCATGGCACAACGGACTGACAGTTCTACACGTGTACAACTAATTCAGTGAACATCATGGTTGCCACACAATGGCACAATGGA
>JAHLWY010002712.1:0-10839 GCA_020002185.1 Paraescarpia echinospica | reverse complement strand
GTATGATACCCTTTCATCTCCGTCACGTAAGTTACAACAAAATAGGACGTAAGTTATGGGTGACAAAAAACTTTCCAATTTGATGTTTTATCTTGTCTAATGCAGTATTACATTTATTATTGTCGAAACAAACGTGTCCCATGTAAAAAGTGATCGAAAAAATTTCACACATATCATACCAAAACGGTATTTTCAAGTGCACTCTTTGCGCGGAAGGATCCGTAATGTGTTCTTACCCCAAATTGATGTCCTGTATGTTACAAATCTTCACGAAGGCTAGACTGATATCAAGCTACACATTTAACTAGATTAATCGCAAAGGGGAGTGTACGTTAACCTTTCACCTCCGTCACGCAAGTTACAAGAAAATAGTACGTAAGTTATGGGTGTGAAAGCTTATTCCCATTTGATGTTTTATCTTGTCTAACGCAGTAGAACATTCAGTATTCTCGAAACAAACGTGTCCCATGTCAAAGTGATGGAAAACAATTCACGCATATCATTCCAAAACGGTATTTTCAAGTGCACTCTTTGTACGGACGGATCCGTAATGTGGTCTTACCCCAAATTGATGTCCTGCATGGTACAAATCTTCACGAAGGCTAGACTGATATCAAGCTACACATATAACTAGATTATCCGCAAAGGGGAATGTATGTTACCCTTTCATCTCCGTCACGTAAGTTACAAGAAAATAGTACGTAGGTTATGCGTGTGAAAACTCATTCCCATTTGATGTTTTATCTTGTCTAATGCAGTAGTACATTCAGTATTCTCGAAACAAACGTGTCCCATGTCAAAGTGATCGAAAAAAACTCACGCATATCACACCAAAACGGTATTTTCAAGTGCACTCTTTGCGCGGACGGATCCGTAATATGGTCTTACCCCAAATTGATGTCCTGCATGTTACAAATCTTCACGAAGGCTAGACTGATATCAATCTACACATTTAACTAGATTAATCGCAAAGGGGAGTGTACGTTACCCTTCACCTCCGTCACGTAAGTTACAAGAAAATAGTACGTAAGTTATGGGTGTGAAAACTCACTCCCATTTGATGTTTTATCTTGTCTAATGCAGTAGTACATTCAGTATTCTCGAAAAAAACGTGTCCCATGTCAAAGTGATCGAAAAAAATTCACGCATATCACACCAAACGGTATTTTGAAGTGCACTGTTTGCGCTGACGGATCCGTAATATGGTCTTACCCCAAATTGATGTCCTGCATGTTACAAATCTTCACGAACGCTAGTCTGATATCAAGCTACACTTATAACTAGATTATCCGCAAAGGGGAATGTATGTTACCCTTTCATCTCCGTCACGTAAGTTACAAGAAAATAGTACGTAAGTTATGGGTGTGAAAACTCATTCCCATTTGATGTTTTATCTTGTCTAAAGCAGTAGTACAATCAGTATTCTCGAAACAAACGTGTCCCATGTCAAAGTGATCAACACAAATTCACGCATATCACACTAAAACGGTATTTTCAATTGCACTCTTTGCGCGGACGGATCCGTAATGCGGTCTTACCCCAAATTGATGTCCTGCATTTTACAAATTTTCACGAAGGGTAGACTGATATCAAGCTTCACATATAACTAGATTAACCGCAAAGGGAAGGGTATGTTACCCTTTCATCTCCGTTACGTAAGTTACAAGAAAATAGTACGTAAGTTATGGATGACAAAAAACTTTCCAATTTGATGTTTTATCTTGTCTAATGGAGTAGTACATTCATTACTGTCGAAACAAACGTGTCCCATGTAAAAAGTGATCGAAAAAAATTCACGCATATCACACCAAAACGGTATTTTGAAGTGCACTCTTTGCACGGAAGGATCCGTAATGTGGTCTTACCCCAAATTAATGTCCTGCATGTTACAAATCTTCACGAAGGCTAGACTGATATCAAGCTACACATTTAACTAGATTAATCGCAAAGGGGAGTGTACGTTACCCTTTCACCTCCGTCACGTAAGTTACAAGAAAATAGTACGTAAGTTATAGGTGTGAAAACTCATTCCCATTTGATGTTTTATCTTGTCTAATGCAGTAGTACATCCAGTATTCTCGAAACAAACGTGTCCCATCACAAAGTGATTGAAAAAAATTCACGCATATCACACCAAAACGGTATTTTCAAGTGCACTCTTTGCGCGGACGGATCAGTAATGTGGTCTTACCCCAAATTGATGTCCTGCATGTTACAAATCTTCACGAAGGCTAGACTGATATCAAGCTACACATATTACTAGATTAACCGCAAAGGGGAATGTTTGTTACCCTTTCATCTCCGTCACGTAAGTTACAAGAAAATAGTACGTAAGTTATAGGTGTGAAAACTCATTCCCATTTAATGTTTTATCTTGTCTAATGCAGTAGTACATCCAGTATTCTCGAAACAAACGTGTCCCATCACAAAGTGATAGATAAAAATTCAAGCATATCACACCAAAACGGTATTTTCAAGTGCACTCTTTGCGCGGACGGATCAGTAATGTGGTCTTACCCCAAATTTATGTCCTGCATGTTACAAATCTTCACGAAGGTTAGACTGATATCAAGCTACACATATTACTAGATTAACCGCAAAGGGGAATGTATGTTACCCTTTCATCTCCGTCACGTAAGTTACAAGAAAATAGTACGTAAGTTACGGGTGAGAAAAAACATTCCCATTTGATGTTTCATTTGTCTAATGCAGTAATACATTTATTATTGTCGAAACAAACGTGTCCCATGTAAAAAGTGATCGAAAAAATTTCACACATATCATAACAAAACGGTATTTTCAAGTGCACTCTTTGCGCGGACGGATCCGTAATGTGGTATTACCCCAAATTGATGTCCTGTATGTTACAAATCTTCACGAAGGCTAGACTGATATCAAGCTACACATTTAACTAGATTAATCGCAAAGGGGAGTGTACGTTACCCTTTCACCTCCGTCACGCAAGTTACAAGAAAATATTACGTAAGTTATGGGTGTGAAAGCTTATTCCCATTTGATGTTTTATCTTGTCTAATGCAGTAGAACATTCAGTATTCTCGAAACAAACGTGTCCCATGTCAAAGTGTTGGAAAAAAATTCACGCATATCACACCAAAACGGTATTTTCAAATGCACTCTTTGCACGGACGGATCCGTAATGTGGTCTTACCCCAAATTGATGTCCTGCATGTTACAAATGTTCACGAAGGCTAGACTGATATCAAGCTACACATATAACTAGATTAACCGCAAAGGGGAATGCATGTTACCCTTTCATCTCCGTCACGTAAGTTACAAGAAAATAGTACGTAAGTTATAGGTGTGAAAACTCATTCCCATTTGATGTTTTATCTTGTCTAATGCAGTAGTACATTCAGTATTCTCGAAACAAACGTGTCCCATCACAAAGTGATCGACAAAAATTCACGCATATCACACCAAAACGGTATTTTCAAGTGCACTCTTTGCGCGGACGGATCCGTAATGTGGTCTTACCACAAATTGATGTTCTGCATGTTACAAATTTTCACGAAGGCTAGACTGATATCAAGCTACACATATAACTAGATTAACAGCAAAGTGAAGGGTATGTTACCCTTTCATCTCCGTCACGTATGTTACAAGAAAATAGTACGTAAGTTACGGGTGAGAAAAAACATTCCCATTTTATGTTTTATCTTATCTAATGCAGTATTACATTTATTATTGTCGAAACAAACGTGTCCCATGTAAAAAGTGATAGAAAAAAATTCACACATATCATACCAAAACGGTATTTTCAAGTGCACTCTTTACGCGGACGGATCCGTAATGTGGTCTTACCCCAAATTGATGTCCTGCATGTTGCAAATCTTCACGAAGGCTAGACTGATATAAAGCTACACATATAACTAGATTAACCGCAAAGGGGAATGTATGTTACCCTTTCATCTCGGTCACGTAAGTTACAAGAAAATAGAACGTAAGTTATGGGTTTGAAAACTCATTCCTATTGTATGTTTTATCTTCTCTAATGCAGTAGAACATTCAGTATTCTCGAAACAAACGTGTCCTATGTCCAAGTGATCGAAAAAAAATTAACGCATATCACACCAAAACGGTATTTTCAAGTGCACTATTTGCGCGGACGGATCCGTAATGTGGTCTAACCCCAAATTGATGTCCTACATGTTACAAATCTTCACGAAGGCTACACTGATATCAATCTACACATTTAACTAGATTAATCGCAAAGGGGAGAGTACGTTACCCTTTCAACTCCTTCACGTAAGTTACAAGAAAATAGTACGTAAGTTATGGGTTTGAAAACTTATTCCCATTTGATGTTATATCTTGTCTAATGCAGTAGAACATTCAGTATTCTCGAAACAAACGTGTCCCATGTCAAAGTGATCAACACAAATTCACGCATATCACACTAAAACGGTATTTTCAAGTGCACTCTTGGCGCGGATGGATCAGTAATGTGGTCTTACCCCAAATTGATGTCCTGCATGTTACAAATCTTCACGAAGGCTAGACTGATATCAAGCTACACATATAACTAGATTAACCGCAAAGGGGAATGTTTGTTACCCTTTCATCTCCCTCACGTAAGTTACAAGAAAATAGTACGTAAGTTATAGGTGTGAAAACTCATTCCCATTTGATGTTTTATCTTGTCTAATGCAGTAGTACATCCAGTATACTCGAAACAAACGTGTCCCATCACAAAGTGATCGAAAACAATTCACGCATATCACACCAAAACGGTATTTTCAAGTGCACTCTTTGCGCGGACGGATCAGTAATGTGGTCTTACCCCAAATTGATGTCCTGCATGTTACAAAATCTTCACGAAGGCTAGACAGATATCAATCTACACATATAACTAGATTAACCGCAAAGGGGAATGTATGTTACCCTTTCATCTCCGTCACGTAAGTTACAAGAAAATAGTACGTTAGTTATAGGTGTGAAAACTCATTCCCATTTTGATGTTTTATCTTGTCTAATGCAGTAGTACATCCAGTATTCTCGAAACAAACGTGTCCCATCACAAAATGATTGAAAAAAATTCACGCATATCACACCAAAACGGTATTTTCAAGTGCATTCTTTGCGCGGACGGATCAGTAATGTGGTCTTACCCCAAATTGATGTCCTGCATGTTACAAATCTTCACGAAGGCTAGACTGATATCAAGCTGCACATATAACTAGATTAACCGCAAAGGGGAATGTATGTTACCCTTTCATCTCCGTCACGTAAGTTACAAGAAAATAGTACGTAAGTTATAGATTTTAAAACTCATTCCCATTTGATGTTTTATCTTGTCTAATGCAGTAGTACATCCAGTATTCTCGAAACAAACGTGTCCCATCACAAAGTGATCGAAAAAACTCACGCATATCACACCAAAACGGTATTTTCAAGTGCACTCTTTGCGCGGACGGATCAGTAATGTGGTCTTACCCCAAATTGATGTCCTGCATGTTACAAATCTTCACGAAGGCTAGACTGATATCAATCTACACATTTAACTAGATTAATCGCAAAGGGGAGTGTACGTTACCCTTTCACCTCCGTCACGTAAGTTACAAGAAAATAGTACGTAAGTTATAGGTGTGAAAACTCATTCCCATTTGATGTTTTATCTTGTCTAATGCAGTAGTACATTCAGTATTCTCGAAAAAAACGTGTCCCATGTCAAAGTGATCGAAAAAAATTCACGCATATCACACCAAAACGGTATTTTCAAGTGCACTGTTTGCGCTGACGGATCCGTAATATGGTCTTACCCCAAATTGATGTCCTGCATGTTACAAATCTTCACGAAGGCTAGGCTGATATCAAGCTACACATATAACTAGATTATCCGCAAAGGGGAATGTATGTTACCCTTTCATCTCCGTCACGTAAGTTACAAGAAAATAGTACGTAAGTTATAGGTGTGAAAACTCATTCCCATTTGATGTTTTATCTTGTCTAAAGCAGTAGTACAATCAGTATTCTCGAAACAAACGTGTCCCATGTCAAAGTGATCAACACAAATTCACGCATATCACACTAAAACGGTATTTTCAATTGCACTCTTTGCGCGGACGGATCCGTAATGCGGTCTTACCCCAAATTGATGTCCTGCATGTTACAAATTTTCACGAAGGGTAGACTGATATCAAGCTTCACATATAACTAGATTAACCGCAAAGGGAAGGGTATGTTACCCTTTCATCTCCGTTACGTAAGTTACAAGAAAATAGTACGTAAGTTATGGATGACAAAAAACTTTCCAATTTGATGTTTTATCTTGTCTAATGGAGTAGTACATTCATTACTGTCGAAACAAACGTGTCCCATGTAAAAAGTGATCGAAAAAAATTCACGCATATCACACCAAAACGGTATTTTGAAGTGCACTCTTTGCACGGAAGGATCCGTAATGTGGTCTTACCCCAAATTAATGTCCTGCATGTTACAAATCTTCACGAAGGCTAGACTGATATCAAGCTACACATTTAACTAGATTAATCGCAAAGGGCAGTGTACGTTACCCTTTCACCTCCGTCACGTAAGTTACAAGAAAATAGTACGTAAGTTATGGGTGTGAAAACTCATTCCCATTTAATGTTTTATCTTGTCTAATGCAGTAGTACATTCAGTATTCTCGAAACAAACGTGTCCCATGTCAAAGTGATCTAAAAAATTCACGCATATCACACTAAAACGGTATTTTCAAGTGCACTCTTTGCACGGACGGATCCGGAATGTTGTCTTACCCCAAATTGATGTCCTGTATGTTACAAATCTTCACGAAGGCTAGACTGATATCTAGCAACACATATAACTAGATTAACCGCAAAGGGGAATGTATGTTACCCTTTCATCTCCGTCACGTAAGTTACAAGAAAATAGTACGTAAGTTATTGGTGTGAAAACTTATTCCCATTTGATGTTTTATCTTGTCTAATGCAGTAGAACATTCAGTATTCTCGAAACAAACGTGTCCCATGTTCAAGTGATCGAAAAAAAATTAACGCATATCACACCAAAATGGTATTTTCAAGTGCACTCTTTGCGCGGACGGATCCGTAATATGGTCATACCCCAAATTGATGTCCTGTATGTTACAAACCTTCACGAAGGCTAGACTGATATCAATCTACACATTTAACTAGATTAATCGCAAAGGGGAGTGTACGTTACCCTTTCACCTCCGTCACGTAAGTTACAAGAAAATAGTACGTAAGTTATGGGTGTGAAAACTTATTCCCATTTGATGTTTTATTTTGTCTAATGCAGTAGAACATTCAGTATTCTCGAAACAAACGTGTCCCATGTCAAAGTGATGGAAAAAAATTCACGCATATCACACCAAAACGGTATTTTCAAGTGCACTCTTTGCACGGACGGATCCGTAATGTGGTCTTACCCCAAATTGATGTCCTGCATGTTACAAATGTTCACGAAGGCTAGACTGATATCAAGCTACACATATAACTAGATTAACCGCAAAGGGGAATGTATGTTACCATTTCATCTCAGTCACGTAAGTTACAAGAAAATAGTACGTAAGTTATGGGTGTGAAATCTCATTCCCATTTAATATTTTATCTTGTCTAATGCAGTAGTACATTCAGTATTCTCGAAACAAACGTGTCCCATGTCAAAGTGTTCGACAAAAATTCACGCATATCACACTAAAACGGTATTTTCAAGTGCATTCTTTGCGCGGACGGATCCGTAATGTGGTCTTACCCCAAATTGATGTTCTGCATGTTACAAATTTTCACGAAGGCTTGACTGATATCAAGCTACACACATAACTAGATTAACAGCAAAGGGAAGGGTATGTTACCCTTTCATCTCCGTCACGTAAGTTACAAGAAAATAGTACGTAAGTTACGGGTGAGAAAAAACATTCCCATTTGATGTTTCATTTGTCTAATGCAGTAATACATTTATTATTGTCGAAACAAACGTGTCCCATGTAAAAAGTGATCGAAAAAATTTCACACATATCATAACAAAACGGTATTTTCAAGTGCACTCTTTGCGCGGACGGATCCGTAATGTGGTATTACCCCAAATTGATGTCCTGTATGTTACAAATCTTCACGAAGGCTAGACTGATATCAAGCTACACATTTAACTAGATTAATCGCAAAGGGGAGTGTACGTTACCCTTTCACCTCCGTCACGCAAGTTACAAGAAAATAGTACGTAAGTTATGGGTGTGAAAGCTTATTCCCATTTGATGTTTTATCTTGTCTAATGCAGTAGAACATTCAGTATTCTCGAAACAAACGTGTCCCATGTCAAAGTGTTGGAAACAAATTCACGCATATCACACCAAAACGGTATTTTCAAGTGCACTCTTTGCACGGACGGATCCGTAATGTGGTCTTACCCCAAATTGATGTCCTGCATGTTACAAATCTTCACGAAGGCTAGACTGATATCAAGCTACACATATAACTAGATTAACCGCAAAGGGGAATGCATGTTACCCTTTCATCTCCGTCACGTAAGTTACAAGAAAATAGTACGTAAGTTATGGGTGTGAAAACTCATTCCCATTTAATATTTTATTTTGTCTAATGCAGTAGTACATTCAGTATTCTCGAAACAAACGTGTCCCATGTCAAAGTGATCGACAAAAATTCACGCATATCACACTAAAACGGTATTTTCAAGTGCACTCTTTGCGCGGACGGATCCGTAATGTGGTCTTACCACAAATTGATGTTCTGCATGTTACAAATTTTCACGAAGGCTAGACTGATATCAAGCTACACATATAACTAGATTAACAGCAAAGTGAAGGGTATGTTACCCTTTCATCTCCGTCACGTATGTTACAAGAAAATAGTACGTAAGCTACGGGTGAGAAAAAACATTCCCATTTTATGTTTTATCTTACCTAATGCAGTATTACATTTATTATTGTCGAAACAAACGTGTCCCATGTAAAAAGTGATAGAAAAAAATTCACACATATCATACCAAAACGGTATTTTCAAGTGCACTCTTTACGCGGACGGATCCGTAATGTGGTCTTACCCAAAATTGATGTCCTGTATGTTACAAATCTTCACGAAGGCTAGACTGATATAAAGCTACACATATAACTAGATTAACCGCAATGGGGAATGTATGTTACCCTTTCATCTCGGTCACGTAAGTTACAAGAAAATAGAACGTAAGTTATGGGTTTGAAAACTCATGCCTATTGGATGTTTTATCTTGTCTAATGCAGTAGAACATTCAGTATTCTCGAAACAAACGTGTCCCATGTCCAAGTGATCGAAAAAAAATTAACGCATATCACACCAAAACGGTATTTTCAAGTGCACTATTTGCGCGGACGGATCCGTAATGTGGTCTAACCCCAAATTGATGTCCTACATGTTACAAATCTTCACGAAGGCTACACTGATATCAATCTACACATTTAACTAGATTAATCGCAAAGGGGAGAGTACGTTACCCTTTCACCTCCTTCACGTAAGTTACAAGAAAAGAGTACGTAAGTTATGGGTTTGAAAACTTATTCCCATTTGATGTTATATCTTGTCTAATGCAGTAGAACATTCAGTATTCTCGAAACAAACGTGTCCCATGTCAAAGTGATGGAAAACAATTCACGCATATCACACCAAAACGGTATTTTCAAGTGCACTCTTTGCACGGACGGATCCGTAATGTGGTCTTACCCCAAATTGATGTCCTGCATGTTACAAATCTTCACGAAGGTTAGACTGATATCAAGCTACACATATAACTTGATTAACAGCAAAGGGGAATGTATGTTACCCTTTCATCTCCGTCACGTAAGTTACAAGAAAATAGTACGTAAGTTTTTGTTGTGAAAACTCATTCCCATTTGATGTTTTATCTTGTCTAATGCAGTAGTACATCCAGTATTCTCGAAACAAACGTGTCCCATCACAAAGTGATCGAAAAAAATTCACGCATATCTCACCAAAACGGTATTTTCAAGTGCACTCTTTGCGCGGACGGATCAGTAATGTGGTCTTACCCCAAATTGATGTCCTGCATGTTACAAATCTTCAAGAAGGTTAGACTGATATCAACCTACACATGTAACTAGATTAACCGCAAAGGGGAATGTATGTTACCCTTTCATCTCCGTCACGTAAGTTACAAGAAAATAGTACGTAAGTTATAGGTGTGAAAACTCATTCCCATTTGATGTTTTATCTTGTCTAATGCAGTAGTACATTCAGTATTCTCGAAACAAACGTGTCCCATGTCAAAGTGATCAACACAAATTCACGCATATCACACTAAAACGGTATTTTCAAGTGCACTCTTGGCGCGGATGGATCCGTAATGTGGTCTTACCCCAAATTGATGTCCTGCATGTTACAAATTTTCACGAAGGCTAGACTGATATCAAACTACACATATAACTAGATTAACCGCAAAGGGAAGGGTATGTTACCCTTTCATCTCCGTCACGTAATTTACAACAAAATAGTACGTAAGTTATGGGTGACAAAAAACTTTCCAATTTGATGTTTTATCTTGTCTAATGCAGTATTACATTTATTATTGTCGAAACAAACGTGTCCCATGTAAAAAGTGATCGAAAAAATTTCACACATATCATACCAAAACGGTATTTTCAAGTGCACTCTTTGCGCGGACGGATCCGTAATGTGGTCTTACCCCAAATTGATGTCCTGCATGGTACAAATCTTCACGAAGGCTAGACTGATATCAAGCTACACATGTAATTAGATTAATCGCAAAGGGGAGTGTACGTTACCCTTTCACCTCCGTCACGTAAGTTACAAGAAAATAGTACGTAAGTTATGGGTGTGAAAACTCATT